>JAWUZG010000601.1:0-10000 GCA_036785705.1 Acanthornis magna
GGAAAAAATTGGGGAAAGTTTGGGAAAAAATTGGGAAAAATTAGGGAAAAATTTGGGAAAATTTGGGAAAAATTAGGGAAAATTGGGGAAAAATTTGGGGAAAAATTGGGAAAAATTTGGGAAAAATTGGGGAAAATTTGGGAAAAATTAGGGAAAAATTAGGGAAAAAATTGGGGGAAAATTGGGGAAAAATTTGGGGAAAAAATTGGGGAAAATTTGGGAAAAAATTGGGGGAAAATTTGGGAAAAAAAAAGGGAAAATTTGGGGGAAAATTAGGGAAAATTGGGGAAAAATTTGGGGAAAATTTGGGAAAAATTGGGGAAAAATTGGGGAAAATTGGGAAAAAATTGGGGAAAGTTTGGGGGAAAATTGGGGGAAAATTGGGAAAAAATTAGGGAAAAAATTGGGAAAAAATTGGGAAAAAATTGGGGAAAATTTGGGAAAAAATTGGGAAAAATTAGGGAAAAATTTGGGAAAATTTGGGAAAAATTAGGGAAAATTGGGGGAAAAATTTGGGGAAAAATTGGGAAAAATTTGGGAAAAATTGGGGAAAATTTGGGAAAAATTAGGGAAAAATTAGGGAAAAAATTGGGGGAAAATTGGGGAAAAATTTGGGGAAAAAATTGGGGAAAATTTGGGAAAAAATTGGGGAAAATTTGGGAAAATTTGGGGAAAAATTGGGGAAAAATTGGGGGAGAAATTGGGGAAAAATTTGGGGGAAAAATTGGGGAAAAATTGGGGTAAAATTAGGGAAAATTGGGGAAAAATTGGGGAAAATTTGGGGAAAATTTGGGAAAAATTGGGGAAGATTTGGGAAAAATTTGGGGAAAATTCGGGAAAAATTGGGGGAAAGTTTGGGAAAAATTGGGGAAAAATTTGGGGAAAATTTGGGAAAAATTTGGGAAAAATTGGGGAAAATTTGGGGAAAAATTGGGAAAAATTTGGGAAAAATTTGGGGAAAATTGGGGGAAAAAATTGGGGAAAATTGGGGAAAATTGGGGAAAAAATTGGGGAAAAAATTGGGGAAAAATTGGGGAAAATTTGGGGAAAATTTGGGGGAAAAATTGGGGGAAAAATTAGGGAAAAATTTGGGGGAAAAATTGGGAAAAATTGGGGAAAAAATTGGAGAAAAATTGGGGAAAATTTGGGGAAAATTTGGGGGAAAAATTGGGGAAAAAATGGGGGAAAATTAGGGAAAATTTTGGGAAAAATTGGGGAAAATTTGGGGGAAAATTTGGGAAAAATTGGGGGAAAAATTGGGGAAAAATTGGGGGAAAATTGGGGAAAATTAGGGAAAAATTTGGGAAAAATTTGGGAAAAATTGGGGGAAAATTTGGGAAAAATTAGGGAAATTTGGGAAAAAATTGGTGAAAAATTGGGGAAAATTGGGGAAAAATTGGGTAAAAAATTGGGGGAAAATTGGGAAAAAATTGGGGAAAAATTGGGGAAAATTTGGGAAAAATTGGGGAAAATTTGGGGAAAAAATTGGGGAAAAATTGGGGGAAAAATTGGGGAAAAATTTGGGACAAATTGGGGAAAAATTGGGGAAAATTTGGGGAAAAATTGGGGAAAAATTGGGGAAAATTTGGGAAAAATTGGGGAAAAAATTAGGGAAAAATTTGGGAAAATTAAGGAAAAATTTGGAAAAAATTAGGGAAAAATTTGGGAAAATTAGGGAAAAATTGGGGAAAATTTGGGGAAAAATTAGGGAAAATTGGGGGAAAATTGGGGGAAAATTTGGGGGAAAATTGGGGAAAATTGGGGGAAAATTTGGGAAAATTGGGGGAAAATTTGGGGAAATTAGGGAAAAATTGGGGAAAAATTGGAGGAAATTAGGGAAAATTGGGGGAAAATTTGGGAAGAATTAGGGGAAAAATTGGGGAAAATTTGGGGAAAATTTGGGGAAAAAATTGGGAAAAATTTGGGAAAATTTGGGGAAATTGGGGGGAAAATTGGGGAAAAATTGGGGAAAATTGGGGAAAAATTGGGAAAATTGGGGAAAATTTGGGAAAAATTGGGAAAAATTGGGGGAAAAATTGGGGGAAAAATTGGGGAAATTGGGGAAAATTAGGGAAAAATTGGGGAAATTTGGGGAAAATTTGGGGAAAATTGGAGAAAATTTGGGGAAAACATTGGGGAAAAATTGGGGGAAAATTTGGGGAAAATTTGGGGAAAAATTGGGGAAAAATTGGGGGAAAAATTGGGAAAAATTGGGGAAAAAATTGGGGAAAATTTGGGAAAAATTAGGGAAATTGGGGAAAATTTGGGGAAAAATTGGGAAAAATTTGGGAAAAATTGGGGAAAATTTGGGAAAAATTAGGGAAAAATTGGGGGGAAATTGGGGGAAATTTGGGGGAAAATTGGGGAAATTGGGGAAAATTTGGGAAAAATTGGGGAAAATTTGGGGAAATTTGGGGAAAAATTGGGGGAAAATTGGGAAAATTTGGGGGAAAAATTGGGGGAAAATTGGGGGAAAATTGGGGAAAATTTGGGAAAAATTGGGGGAGAAATTGGGGTAAATTAGGGGAAATTGGGGAAAATTGGGGGAAATTTGGGGGAAATTTGGGGAAATTGGGGGAGATTTGGGAAAAATTGGGGAAAATTTGGGGAAATTGGGGAAGTTTGGGGAAAATTGGGAAATTTGGGGAAAAATTGGGAAAAATTGGGGAAATTTGGGAAAATTGGGGGAAATTGGGGAAAATTGGGGGAAATTTGGGGAAAATTTGGGGGAAATTTGGGGGAAAATTGGGGAAAATTAGGGGAAAAATTGGGGAAAAATTGGGGAAATTTGGGAAAAAATTGGGAAAAATTAGGGAAAAATTGGGAAAAATTGGGGAAAATCTGGGAAAATTTGGGGAAAATTGGGGAAAATTAGGGAAAATTTGGGGAAAAATTGGGGGGAAATTGGGGAAAATTGGGGAAATTTGGGAAAATTTGGGGAAAATTTGGGGAAAAATTGGGAAAAATTTGGGAAAAATTCGGGAATTTTTTTGTGGATTTAAGAAAAAAAAAAGAAAAAAAATTCTCGGATTTCCAACGGAATTTGCTTTTCCCAGATCCAGCTGAGACTGAGCTTTTTCTTTCTCTTTTTCCTTTTTTTTCCTCTTTTTTTTTCCTTTTTTTTCTCTTTTTCCTTTTTTTTCCTCTTTTTTTCCTTTTTTTTCCTCTTTTTTTTTCCTCTTTTTTTCCTCTTTTTTTTCCTCTTTTTTTTCTCTTTTTCCTTTTTTTTTTTCTCTTTTTTTTTTCTCTTTTTCCTTTTTTTTTTCTCTTTTTTTTTCTCTTTTTCCTTTTTTTTTTCCTCTTTTTTTTCTCTTTTTTTCGTTTTCTTGATGATTTTCCCGGGAATTTTTGGGGTTGGGGATTGGGGGAAAATGGGGGGAAATGGGGGAAAAAGGGGAAAGTGGGGAAAATAGGAGGAAAAAAAGGAAAAAAAAGAGGAAAAAAGGGGAAAAAATGGGGGAAAAGGAGGAGGAAAAAAGAAAAAAAAGGGGGAAAAATGGGGGCAAATGGGGGAAAAATGAGGAAAAAAGGGGAAAAAAAGGGGAAAAAATGGGGGAAAAATAAGAGGAAAAAAGGGAAAAAAAAGGAAAAAGGAGAAAAAAATGGGGGAAAAGGAGGAGGAAAAAAGGGGGAAAAATGGGGGGGAATGGGGGAAAAAATAAGAAAAAAATAGGGGAAAATGGGGGAAAAATGAGGAAAAAAAAGAGGAAAAAAGGGAAAAAAATGGGGGAAAATGGGGAAAAAATAGGAGGAAAAAAGGGGGAAAAAAGAGGAGGAAAGAGGGAAAAAGAGGAGGAAAAAGGGGAGGAAAAAGGAAAAAATTAGAGGAAAAAAGGGGAAAAGGAAGTAGAAAAAAGGGAAAAAGGAAAAGGGAAAAGAGGGAGAAAAAGAGGAGGAAAAAGGGAATAATAAGAGGAAAAAGGAGAAAAAATGGGGGGAAATGGGGGAAAAAGAGGAGGAAAAAAGGGAAAAAAAGGGAAAAAATGGGGGGAAAAAATAAGAGAAAAAAGGGGGAAATTGGGGGAAAAAAAAGGGGAAAGGAAGAGGAAAAAAAATGGGGGAAAATGGGGAAAAAAGAGGAGAAAATGGGGGAAAAAATGGGGGAAAATGGGGGAAAAAATGGGGAAAAAAAGGGGAAAAATAGGAGGAAAAAAAGAGGAAAAAAGGGAAGAAAATGGGGGAAAACGGGGGAAAAAAAGGGGAAAAAATGGGGGAAAATGGGGAAAAAATAGGAGGAAAAAAAGAAAGAAAAAGAGGAAAAAGGGGGAAAAAATGGGGAAAAATGGGGAAAAATGAGGAAAAAAATGGGGAAAAATGGGGGAAAAATAGGAGGAAAAAAGGGAAAAAAAGAGGAAAAAGGGGGAAAAAATGGGGGGAAATGGGGAAAAAATAAGAGAAAAAGGGGAAATTGGAAAAAAAAAGGGGGAAAGGAAGAGGAAAAAAAGAGAAAAAAATGAGGGGAAAAGAGGAAAAAAAGAGGAAAAAAGTGGAAAAAATGGGGGAAAAAGGAGAAAAAAAGGGGAGGGAAAGGGGGGAAAAGAAGATTAAAAAAAGGGAAAAAAAGAGGAGGAAAAAGGGGGGGAAAAAGGAGGAAAAAAGGGGAAAAATAAGAGGAAAAAGGGAAAAAAGAAGAGGAAAAGGGGAAAAAAAGGAGGAAATTGGGGGAAAATGGAGGGAAAAGAGAAGGAAAAAGGAAAAAAATAAGAGGAAAAAGGGGGAAAGGAAGAGGAAAAAAGGAAAAAAAGGAGGGAAAAGGGAAAAGAGGGAGAAAAAGAGGAGGAAAAAGGGAATAATAAGAGGAAAAAGGAGAAAAAATGGGCGGAAATGGGGGAAAAAGAGGAGGAAAAAAGGGAAAAAAAGGGAAAAAAAAATGGGGGGAAAAAATAAGAGAAAAAGGGGAAATTGGGGAAAAAAAAGGGGGAAAGGAAGAGGGAAAAAATGGGGGAAAATGGGGAAAAAAGAGGAGAAAAAAGAAAAAGAGGAAAAATTGGAAAGAGGGAAAAGGGGAAATTGGGGGAAAAAGGAGAAAAAAGGGGAAAAAAAGAGGAGGAAAAAAGGGGAGAAAATAGAGGAAAAAGGGAAAAAGAAGAGAAAAAGGGGAGGAAATTGGGGAAAAATGGAGAGAAAAATGGGAGGAAAAATGGGGGAAAAAAGGAGGAAATTGGGGGAAAATGGGAGGAAAAAGGGGAAAAATAAGAGGAAAAAGGGGGGAAAAAGAAGAGGAAAAAAGGAAAAAGAAGAGGAAAAAGGGGAGGAAAAAAAGTAGGAAAAAAGGAGGAAAAAGGGAAAAAAAAAAGAGGAAAAAGGGGGAAAAAATGGGGGAAATGGGGAAAAAATAAGAGAAAAAGGGGAAATTGGAAAAAAAAAAAGGGGGAAAGAGAGAGGAAAAAAAGAGAGAAAAATGAGGGAAAAGAGGAGGAAAAAAAGAGGAAAAAAAGTGGAAAAAATGGGGGAAAAAAGGAGAAAAAAAAGGGGAGGGAAAGGGAGGAAAAGAAGATTAAAAAAAGGGAAAAAAAGAGGAGGAAAAAGGGGGGGGGAAAAGGAGGAAAAAAGGGGAAAAATAAGAGGAAAAGGGAAAAAGAAGAGGAAAAGGGGAAAAAAAGGAGGAAATTGGGGGGAAAATGGGAGGGAAAAGAGAAGGAAAAAAGGAAAAAAATAAGAGGAAAAAGGGGAGGAAAGGAAGAGGAAAAAAGGAAAAAAAGGAGGGAAAAGGGAAAAGAGGGAGAAAAAGAGGAGGAAAAAAGGGAATAATAAGAGGAAAAAGGAGAAAAAAATGGGCGGAAATGGGGGAAAAAGAGGAGGAAAAAAGGGAAAAAAAGGGAAAAAAAATGGGGGAAAAAATAAGAGAAAAAAGGGGAAATTGGGGGGAAAAAAGGGGGGAAAGGAAGAGGAAAAAAAAATGGGGGAAAATGGGGAAAAAAGAGGAGAGAAAAAGAAAAAAAGAGGAAAAAATTGGAAAAGAGGAAAAAGGGGAAATTGGGGGAAAAAGGAGAAAAAAGGGGAAAAAAGAGGAGGGAAAGGGGAGAAAATAAGAGGAAAAAGGGGGAAAAATAAGAGAAAAAGGGAAAAGGAAGAAGAAAAAAGGAGGAAAAAAGAAGAGGAAAAAGGGGAGGAAAAGGAGGAAAAAAGGGGTAAAAATAAGAGGAAAAAAGAGGGAAAGGAAGAGGAAAAGGGAAAAGAGGGAGAAAAGAGGGAGAAAAAGGAGGAAAAAAGAGGAAAAGGGAAAAATAAAGAGGAGGAAAAAGAGGGGAAAAAGGAGAAAAATGGGAGGAAAAATGGGGGAAAAGAGAAGAAAAAAAGGGGAAAGGAAGAAGAAAAAAAGAGGGAAAAATGGGGGGAAAAGAGGAGAAAAAAGAAAAAAGGGAAAAATGGGGAAAGGAGGGGGAAAAGGGGAGAAAAAAGAGGAGAAAAAAAGGGGAGAAAAGAAGAGGAAAAAAGGAAAAAAGAAGAGGAAAAAGGGGAGGAAAAAAGGAGGAAATTGGGGGAAAATGGGAGGAAAAAGGGAGGGAAAAGAGGAGGAAAAAGGAAAAAATAAGAGGAAAAAAAGGAAGAAAAGGGGAAAGGGAAAGAGGGAGAAAAAGAGGGAAAAGGAAAAAAAAGGAAAAAGGGAAAAAAAGGGGAAAAAATGGGGGAAAATGGGGGAAAAAATAAGAGAAAAAAGGGGGAATTGGGAAAAAAAAGAGGAAAAGGAAGAGGAAAAAATGAGGGAAAAAATGAGGAAAAAAGAGGAGAAAAAAGAAAAAGAGGAAAAAATTGGAAAAGAGGAAAAAGGGGAAATTGGGGGAAAAAGGAGAAAAAAGGGGAAAGAAGAGGAGGAAAAAGGGGAGAAAATAAGAGGAAAAAGGGAAAAAAGAAGAGAAAAAAGGGGAAGAATTGGGGAAAAATGGGAGGAGAAAAATGGGAGGAAAAATGGAGGAAAAAAGGAGGAAATTGGGGGAAAATGGGAGGAAAAAGGGAAAAAAGAAGAGGAAAAGGGGGGAAAAAAGAAGAGGAAAAAAGGAAAAAAAGAAGAGGAAAAAAGGGGAGGAAAAAAGGAGGAAAAAAGAGGGAAAAGGGGGAGGAAAAAAGGAGAAAAAAGGGGGGAAAGAAGGGGGAAAAATAAGAGAAAAAAAGGGGAAATTGGGCAAAAAAGGGGGAAAGGAAGAGGAAAAAAAGAGGGAAAAATGAAGGGAAAAGAGGAGGAAAAATGGGGGAAAATGGGGGGAAAATGGGGGAAAAATGAGAAAAAATGAGAGGAAAAATGGGGGAAAAAAGGAGGAAAAAAAAGGGGAAAGAAGGGGAGGGAAAGGGGAGGAAAAAGAGGAGGAAAAAAGGGGAAAAAGAAGAGGAGAAAAGAGGGGAAAATGAGAGAAAAAAAGGGAAAAAAAGTGGAAAAAAGGGGGGAAAATAAGAGGGAGAAAAGGAGGAAAAAGAGGAGGGAAAGGGGGAAAGAGGGAGAGGGGGAAAAAGAGAAGGAAAGACATGGAAAAATTTTTTAAAAAGGAAAAAAGAGGAGGAAAAAAGGAGGGGAAATTGGGGGAAAAAAGGAGGAAAAATGGAGGGAAAGGAGGAGGAAAAAAGGAGTGAAAAAAGGGGAAAAAGAAGGGGGAAAAGAGGGAAAAATAGGAGGTAAGAGGGGGAAAAAAAAAAAGAGGAGGAAAGAGAGGAAAAAAGGAGTGGAAAAAAGGTGGGAAAAGAAGGCGAGAAAAGGGGGGAAGGGCAAGAAGAGGAAAAAAAAGGAAAAAAATAGTGAAAAGGGGAAAAAAAGGAGGGGAAGAGAAAAAGAGGAGGAAGAAAATACGAAAGAAAAAGAGGAAAAAAATGGAAGAAAAGAGGAAAAAGAAGAGGAAAAAAGGGGGAAGAGGGAAAGGGGGAGAGGGGGAAAAAGAGGAGGAAGAAGGGGGGAAGGGAAAAAGGAAAAGGGGAAAAAGAAGGAGGAAAAAATGGGGGAAAAAGGGAAAGGGAAAAAGAGGGAAAAGGGAAAGGAACAAATGGGGAAAAGGAAAAAAAAAGAGGAGGGAAAAGGGAAAGAGGAAGAAAGGAGAAAAGGAGGAGAAAAGCTTAATGGGAAAAGGGAAAAAAAGGAGGAAAAGGGAAAAAAAAGGGGAAAAAATGGAGGAAAGGGGGAAAGGAAAATGGGAAAAGGAGGAAAGAGGGAAAATGGAAAAGAAAAGGAGGGAAAGGAAAGGGAAGGAGAAAATGGAAAATTAGAAAAAGGAGGAAAAGAGGAAAAGGAGAGAAATGGAGGGAAGGGGAAAAGGGAAAAGAGGAAAAGGGAAAAGAGGGAAAGGAACAAAAGGGGAAAAGGAGAAGGAAAAAAAAGGAAAAGGGCGAAAAGGAAAAGAGGAAGAAAGGAGAAAAGGAGGAGAAAAAGCTTAATGGGAAAAGGGAGAAAAGGAGGAAAAGGGAAAAAAAGGGAAAAAATGGAGGAAATGGGAAAAGGAAAATGGGAAAAGGAGGAAAAGAGGGAAAATGGAAAAGAAAAGGAGGGAAAGGAAAGGGAAGGAGAAAATGGAAAATTGGAAAAAGGAGGAAAAGAGGAAAAGGAGAGAAATGGAGGGAAGGGGAAAAGGGAAAAGAAGGAAAGGAACAAAAGGGGAAAGGAAAAGGAAAAAAAAGGAAAAGGGCGAAAAGGAAAAGAGGAAGAAAGGAGAAAAGGAGGAGAAAAAGCTTAATGGGAAAAGGGAAAAAGGAGGAAAAGGGAAAAAAAGGGAAAAAATGGAGGAAATGGGAAATGGGAAATGGAAAATGGGAAAAGGAGGAAAAGAGGGAAAATGGAAAAGAAAAGGAGGGAAAGGAAAGGGAAGGAGAAAATGGAAAATTGGAAAAAGGAGGAAAAGAGGAAAAGGAGAGAAATGGAGGGAAGGGGAAAAGGGAAAAGAGGGAAAAGGGAAAAGAGAGAAAGGAACAAAAGGGGAAAAGGAGAAGGAAAAAAAAGGAAAAGGGCGAAAAGGAAAAGGGAAAGAGGAAGAAAGGAGGAAAAGGAGGAGGAAAAAGCTTAATGGGAAAAGGGGAAAAAGGAGGGAAAAGGGAAAAAAAGGGAAAAAATGGAGGAAATGGGAAATGGAAAATGGGAAAAGAGGGAAAATGGAAAATAAAAGGAGGGAAAGGGAAAACGGAAAATTGGGAAAAAGGAGGAAAAGAGGAAAAGGAGAGAAATGGAGGGAAGGGGAAAAGGGAAAAGAGGAAAAAGGGAAAAGAGAGAAAGGAACAAAAGGGGAAAAGGAAAAGGAAAAAAAAGGAAAAGGGCGAAAAGGGAAAGAGGAAGAAAGGAGAAAAGGAGGAGAAAAAGCTTAATGGGAAAAGGGAAAAAGGAGGAAAAGGGAAAAAAAAGGGAAAAAAATGGAGGAAAGGGGGAAAGGAAAATGGGAAAAGGAGGAAAAGAGGGAAATGGAAAATAAAAGGAGGGAAAGGAAAGGGAAGGAGAAAATGGAAAATTGGAAAAAGGAGGAAAAGAGGAAAAGGAGAGAAATGGAGGGAAGGGGGAAAAGGGAAAAGAGGGAAAAGGGAAAAGAGGGAAAGGAACAAAAGGGGAAAAGGAAAAGGAAAAAAAAAGGAAAAGGGCGAAAAGGAAAAGAGGAAGAAAGGAGAAAAGGAGGAGAAAAAGCTTAATGGGAAAAGGGAAAAAGGAGGAAAAGGGAAATGGGAAATAGGAAAAGGAGGAAAAAAGGGAAAAGAGAGAAAATGGAAAATAAAAGGAGGGAAAGGGAAAATGGAAAATGAGAAAAAGGAGGAAAAGAGGAAAAGGAGAGGAATGGAGGGAAGGGGAAAAAGGGAAAGGGAAATGAGGTAAAAAGGAGAAAAATTGGGGGAAAAGGGAAATGAGAAAAGGAGGGAAAAGGGGAAAGAGGAAAAGGAAAAATGGGGAGAGAAAAGGGAAATAGGGAGAAATGGGGGGGAGGAGGAAATAATGAGGAAAAGGTGAAAAAGAGGAAAAAAGGAAAGGGAAAAAGGAGGAAAAGGAGAAAAAATAGGGGAAGTGGAAAAAGGAGGGAAGGGGGAAATAGGGTGAGAAAAAGAG
>JAWUZG010000601.1:12500-180142 GCA_036785705.1 Acanthornis magna
AAAAGGAAAAAAAAGGAAAACAAAAGAAATTTAAAAAAGGGAAAATAAGGAAAAAAGAAAAAAGGAAAAAAAGAAATCAAAAGAAATAAAAAAAGGGAAAAAAAAGAAAAAAAAAAGGAAAAAAAAAGAAAAAAAAAGGAAAAAAAAGAAAGAAAAAAGAAAAAAAAAGGAAAAAAGGAAAAAAAAGAAAGAAAAAAAGGAGAAAAAAGAAAAAAAAAGGAAAAAAAAGAAAAAAAAAGGAAAAAAAAAGAAAGAAAAAAGAAAAAAATTTTAAAAAAAGGAAAAAAAGGAAAACAAAAGAAATAAACAGAGAGAAAAAAGAAAAAATAAATAAAATAAAAGAAAAAAAGGAAAACAAAAAAAATAAACAAAGAGAAAAAAAAGTAAAAAATAAATAAAAAGAAAAAAAAAGGAAAACAAAAGAAATTAAAAAAGGGAAAAAAAGGAGAACAAAATAAATTAAAAAAAAAGAAAAAAAAGAAAAACAAAGAAATTAAAAAAAGGAGAAAAAAAAGAAAACAAAAGAAATTAAAAAAAAGAAAAAAAAGGAAAACAAAAGAAACAAACGGAGAGAAAAAAAAGAAAAAATAAATAAATAAAAGAAAAAAAGGAAAACAAAAGAAATAAAAAAAGGAAAAAAGTAAAAAATAAATAAAAAAAAGAAAAAAAAGGAGAACAAAAGAAATAAAAAAAGAAAAAAAAAGAAAAAAAAAGGAAAAAAAAAGAAAAAAAAAGGAAAAAAAAGAAAGAAAAAAGAAAAAAGAAGAAAAAAAAAGAAAAAAAAGGAAAACAAAAGAAATAAACAGAGAGAAAATAAATAAATAAAATAAAAGAAAAAAAGGAAAACAAAAGAAATAAACAGAGCGAAAAAAAGAAAAAATAAATAAAAAGAAAAAAAAAGGAAAACAAAAGAAATAAAAAAAGGAAAAAGAGGAAAACAAAAGAAATTTAAAAAAAAAGGAAAAAAAGAAATAAAAAAAGAAATAAAAAAAGAAAAAAATTTAAAAAAGAAAAAAAGGAAAACAAAAGAAATTTAAAAAAAAGAAAAAAAGGAAAACGAAATAAACAGAGAGAAAAAAAATAAATAAAAGAAAAAAAGGAAAACAAAAGAAATAAACAAAGAGAAAAAAAAGTAAAAAATAAATAAAAAGAAAAAAAAGGAAAACAAAAGAAATAAAAAAAGGAAAAAAAGGAAAACAAAAGAAATTTAAAAAAAAAGGAAAAAAAGGAAAACAAAAGAAATAAACAGAGAGAAAAAAAATAAATAAAAGAAAAGAAAAAAAGGAAAACAAAAGAAATAAAAAAGGAGAAAAAAAAGAAAACAAAAGAAATTTAAAAAAAGAAAAAAAGGAAAACAAAAGAAACAAACAAAGGGGGAAAAAAAGTAAAAATAAATAAAAAAAAAGAAAAAAAAAGGAAAACAAAAGAAATAAAAAAAGGAAAAAAGGGAAAAAAGAAATTAAAAAAAGGGAAAAAAGGAAAACAAAAGAAATAAAAAAAGGAAAAAAAGGAAAACAAAAGAAATAAAAAAAAGGAAAAAAAAAGGGGAACAAAATAAATTAAAAAAAAAAAAAAGGAAAAAAAAATAAAAAAAAGGAAAAAAAAGGAGAACAAAATAAAAAAAAAAGAAAAAAAAGGAAAACAAAAGAAATAAACAAAGAGAAAAAATAAATAAAATAAAAGAAAATAAAAGGAAAACAACGAAATAAAAAGGGAGGGGGGGAAAGAAAAGGGAAAAAGAAGAAAAAAACAAGGATTTAGCGAATGCGGGGAAGGGGCGGGAGCAGGATCTGGGAACTACGTGAAGTGGGAAACTCACTAGAGAATTCCTCTAGTCTGGAGCCACCCCAGAGAAGAATTCTTCCGTCTTCTTGTCCTAGGAAAGAAAACTGCTGCAGCTCAGTCGGCCCCACCCCCGGGAGGGGAAAAAAATCCCAAAAAAAAAAAAAAAAAAAGAATTTTTGGGGAAAAAAAGGCAGGAATTCGGCGAAGAAACGGCCCCGAGATGGCGGCTGGGGTGAGAGAGAAGATGGCGTCGCTGCGGTTGGGGTGGAGGTGGAGAGATGCTGGAATTTTGGGATTTGGGGATCGGGGTGGGGTTGGAGCCATCCCGGAATTTTGGGATTTGGGGATCGGGGTGGGGTTGGAGCCATCCCAGAATTTGAGGATTTGAGGGATCAGGGTTGCTCAGAATTTCAGGGTTTGGGGGATCAGGATGGAGTTGGAGCCATCCCAGAATTTTGGGATTTAGGGATTGGGGTGGGGTTGGAGCCATCCCAGAATTTTGGGGTTTGAGGGATTGGGATTGGTCAGAATTCCAAGGTTTGAAGGATCGGGATGGAGTTGGAGCCATCCTGGAATTTTGGGGTTTGAGGGATCAGGATGGAGTTGAAGCCACCCCAGAATTTTGGGATTTGGGGGATCAGGATGGAATTGGAGCCATCCCATATTTCAAGGTTTGAAGGATCAGGGTTGCTCAGAATTCCAAAGTTTGAGGGATCAGGATTGGTCACTGGGATGGAGTTGGAGCCATCCCAGAATTTTGGGGTTTGGGGATTGGGGTTGGGTTGGAGCCATCCCGGAATTTTGGGATTTAGGGATCGGGGTAGAGTTGGAGCCATCCCAGAATTTTGGGGTTTGGAGGATCAGGATTGGTCAGAATTCCAAGGTTTGAGGGATTGGGGTGGAATTGGAACCATCCCAAATTCCAGAGTTTGGGGGATCAGGATTGGTCAGAATTTCAGGGATTCAGGGATTGGGGTGGGGTTGGAGCCATCCCAGAATTTTGGGGTTTGAGGGATTGGGATTGGTCAGAATTCCAAGGTTTGGAGGATCAGGATTGCTCAGAATTCCGAGGTTTGAGGGCTCGGGATGGAGTTGGAGCCATCCCGGAATTTTGGGGTTTGAGGATTGGGGTGGGGTTGGAGCCATCCCAAATTTCAAAGTTTGAAGGATCAGGATGGAGTTGGAGCCATCCCAGAATTTGAGGATTTGTGGGATCACAGTTGGTCAGAATTGCAAGGTTTGGAGGATCAGGATTGGTCAGAATTCCGAGGTTTGAGGGCTCGGGATGGAATTGGAGCCATCCCAAATTCCAGGATTTGTGGGATCAGGATTGGTCACTGGGAGGGAGTTGGAGCCATCCTGGAATTCCAGGGTTTAAGGGATAGGGATGGAGTTCAAACCATCCTGGAATTTCAGGGTTTGAAGGATCAGGATGCAGTTAGAGCCATCCCAAATTCCAGGGTTTGGGGGATCAGGGTTGGTCAGAATTCCAAGGTTTGAGGGATCAGGGTTGGTCACTGAGATGGACGTGGAGCCATCCCAAATTTCAGGGTTTGAGGGATCAGGATGGAGGTGGAGCCATCCTGGAATTCCAAAGTTTGGGGGACTGGGGTTGGTCACCGGGATGGAGTTGGAGCCATCCCAGAATTCGAGGATTTGTGGGATCAGAGTTGGTCAGAATTCCAAGGTTTGGAGGATCAGGATTGGTCAGAATTCCAGGGTTTGAGGGATCAGGGTTGGTCACTGGGATGGAGGTGGAGCCATCCCAAATTTTAAGGTTTGGGGGATTGGGATGGGGGTGGAGCCATCCTGGAATTCCAGGATTTCAGGGATTAGGGTTGGCCAGAATTCCAAGGTTTGGGGGATCAGGATTGGGCCCTGGGATGGAGTTGGAGCCATCCCGGAATTCTGGAGTTTGAGAGATCAGGATGGAGTTGGAGCCATCCCAAATTTCAGGGTTTGAAGGATCAGGCTTGGTCAGAAGTCCCAAGTTTGAGGGATCGGGATTGGTCACTGGGGTGGGTTTGGAGCCATCCCAAATATCAGAGTTTGAAGGGTCGGGATGGAGTTGGAAACATCCCAGAATTTCAGGATTTGATGAATTGGGGTGGAATTGGAGCCATCCCAAATTCCAAGATTTGGGGGATCGAGACTGGTCATAATTCCAAAGTTTGAGGGATTGGGATTGGTCAGAATTCCGTGGTTTGAGGGATCAGGATGGCGTTGGAGCCACCCCAAATTCCAGGCTTTGTGGGATCAGGGTTGGTCACTGGGGTCAGCTTGGAGCTATTCCAGATTTCGAAGGTTTGTGGGATCAGGGTTGGTCACTGGGATGCAGTTGGAGCCATCCCAAATTTCAGGGTTTGAGGGACTGGGATGGAGATGGAGCCATCCCAGAATTTTGGGGTTCGCGGGATCAGGATTGGTCAGAATTCCAAGGTTTGAGGGGTCAGGATGGACTTGGAGCCATCTCAATTTCCAGGGTTTGGGGGATTGGGATGGAGTCGGAGCCATCCCAGAATTTCAGGGTTTGTGGGATCAGGGTTGGTCACTGGGATTGGTTTGGAGCCATCCCAAATTCCAAGGTTTGGGGGATTGGGATGGAGGTGGAGCCATCCTGGAATTCCAGGATTTCAGGGATTAGGGTTGGCCAGAATTCCAAGGTTTGAGGGATCAGGATTGGGCCCTGGGATGCAGTTAGAGCCATCCCAAATTCCAAGGTTTGGGGGACTGGGCTAGAGATGGAGCCATCCCAGAATTTTGGGGTTTGCAGGATCAGGATTGGTCAAAATTCCAAGGTTTGAGGGATTGGGATGGAGTTGGAGCCATCCCAGAATTTCAGGGTTTGTGGGATCAGGGTTGGTCAGGGGGATGGAGTTGGAGGCACCTGAAATTTCAGGGTTAGAGGGATTGGGATGGAGGTGGAGCCATCCTGGAATTCCAGGATTTCCGGGATTAGGGTTGGTCAGAATTCCAAGGTTTGAGGGATCGGGATTGGGCCCTGGGATCGACTGGGAGCCATCCCGGATTTCAGGATTTGAACGATTGGGATGGAGTTGGAAACATCCCAGAATTTTGGAGTTTGAGGGATTGGGGTGGAGTCGGAGCCATCCCAAATTTCAAGGTTTGAGGGATCAGGGTTGGTCAGAATTCCAGGGTTTGTGGGATCAGGATTGGTCACTGGGGTGGAGTTGGAGCCATCCCAGAATTCCAAGGTTTGAAGGATCGGGATGGAGTTGGAGCCATCCCGGAATTCCAGGATTTGAGGGATCAGGGCTGGTCCGAATTACAAAGTTTGGGGGATTGGGATTGGTCATCGAGATGGAGTTGGAGCCATCCCAGAATTTTGGGGTTTGTGGGATTGGGATGGGAGTTAGAGCCATCCCAGAATTTCAAGGTTTGGGAGATTGGGATTGGTCAAAATTCCAAGGTTTGAAGGATTGGGATGGAGTTGGAGCCATCCCGGAATTCCAGGATTTCAGGGATTAGGGTTGGTCAGAATTCCAGGGTTTGCGGGATCGGGATTGGTCACTGGGATCGACTGGGAGCCATCCCAGAATTTCAAGGTTTGAGGGATCAGGGTTGGAGTTGGAGCCATCCCAGAATTCCAGGGTTAGAGGGATCGGGGTTTCTGGGATCAGCGTTTGTGGGATCAGGGTTGGTCACTGGGATGGAGGTGGAGCCATCCCAGAATTCCAAGGTTTGTGGGATCAGGGTTGGTCAGAATTCCAAGGTTTGCAGGATCACGGTTGGTCACAGGGATCGACTTGGAGCTATCCCGGATTTCCAAAGTCTGAGGGATCGGGATGGAGTTGGAGCCATCCCAGAATTCCAGGGTTTGTGGGATCAGGGCTGGTCAGAATTCCAAGGTTTGTAGGATCGGGGTTTGTGGGATCAAGGTTTGTGGGATCAGGGTTGGTCACCGGGATGGAGTTGGAGCCATCCCAAATTTCGGGGTTTCTGGGATCAGCGTTTGCGGGATCAGGGTTGGTCACTGGGATGGAGTTGGAGCCATCCCAGAATTCCAAGCTTTGGTGGATTGGGATTGGTCAGAATTCCAAGGTTTGAAGGATCAGGATGGAGTTGGAGCCATCCTGGAATTCCAGGGTTTGAGGGATCAGGGTTGGTCAGAATTCCAAGGTTTGTAGGATCAGGGTTTCAGGGATCGGGGTTGGTCAGAATTCCAGGATTTGTGGGTTCAGGGTTTTTGGGATCAGGGTTTGTGGGATCAAGGTTGGTCAGAATTCCAAGGTTTGTGGGATCAGGGTTTGCAGGATCAGGATTTGTGGGATCAGGGTTTGAGGGATCAGGGTTTTTGGGATCAGGGTTTTGGGATCAGGGTTGGTCAGAATTCCAGGATTTGTGGGATCAGGGTTTTTGGGATCAGGGTTTGAGGGATCAGGGTTGGTCAGAATTCCAGGATTTGTGGGAACAGGGTTTATGGGATCAGGGTTTGTGGAATCAGGGTTTGTGGGATCAGGGTTTATAGGATCAGGGTTTGAGGGATCAGGGTTTGTAGGATCAGGGTTGGTCAGAATTCCAAGGTTTTTTGGATCAGGGTTGGTCCCTGGGATGGAGGTGCAGCAATCCCACAATTCCCTGGGGCGTTGGGGCCGTTCCCCTGGCTGTGTCCCCACGGAGCGACATTCCCAAATGGCAGCAGAGGACGGAGCTGTGCCTGGGGTGGCACCCAGAGCTGGCGCTGGGACCGTGGTGGCTTCAGAAATAGGAGTGTCACCCATGGGTGTCACCCAACAGTGGTGGGACTGGGGTGGCTTCACAAGAGGTGTCACCCAATGGGTGTCACCCAATGCCAGTGGGACTGGGGTGGCTCCAAACCCAACAGGTGTCACCCGACGCCAGTGGGACCGTGGTGGCTTCAACCCAAGAGTGTCACCCAATGGGTGTCACGCAATGCTGGTGGCACCATGGTGTCTTCAACTCCAACGAGTGTCACCCAATGGGTGTCACCCAACAATGGTGGCACCATGGTGGCTTCAACGCCAAGGCTTGGCCATCACCCAACTCTGGTGGCACTGCGGTGGCTCCCAGCACTAGTAGGACCGTGGTGGCTTCAACCCCAAGGGTGTCACCCAATGCCAGTGGGACCACGGTGGCTTCACAAGACGTGTCACCCTACAGGTGTCACCCAACAATGGTGGGACTGTGGTGGCTTCAACCCACGGGTGTCACCCAATGGGTGTCACCCAATGCCGGTGGGACTGGGGTGGCTCCAAACCCAACAGGTGTCACCCAACAATGGTGGGACCATGGTGGCTTCAACCCCAACGAGTGTCACCCAATGGGCGTCACCCAACAATGGTGGGACCGTGGTGGCTTCAACGCCAAGGCTTGGCCATCACCCAACTCTGGTGGCACTGCGGTGGCTCCAAACCCAACGGTGTCACCCAGCACCAGTGGGACCGTGGTGGCTTCAACATGGGTGTCACCCATGGGTGTCACCCAACAATGGTGGGACCGTGGTGGCTTCAACCCAAGGGTGTCACCCTACAGGTGTCACCCAACACCAGTGGGACCGTGGTGGCTTCAACATGGGTGTCACCCAATGGGTGTCACCCAATGATGGTGGGACTGTGGTGGCTTCAACCCAAGGGTGTCACCCTATAGGTGTCACCCAACGATGGTGGGACTGGGGTGGCTCCAAACCCAACAGGTGTCACCCAACACCAGTAGGACCATGGTGGCTTCACAAGAGGTGTCACCCAATGGGTGTCACCCAATGCCAGTGGGACTGGGGTGGCTCCAAACCCAACAGGTGTCACCCAACACCAGTAGGACCATGGTGGCTTCAACCCCAAGGGTGTCACCCAGCGCCAGTGGGACTGTGGTGGCTTCACAAGGGGTGTCACCCCACTGGTGTCACCCAACATCTGTAGGACCATGGTGGCTTCAACACGGATGTCACCCAATGGGTGTCACCCAACAGTGGTGGGACCGTGGTGGCTTCAACCCAAGGGCGTCACCCTACAGGTGTCACCCAATGCCGATGGGACTGTGGTGGCTTCACAAGAGGTGTCACCCAACAGGTGTCACCCAACATCTGTAGGACTGTGGTGGCTTCAACCCAAGAGTGTCACCCAACAGGTGTCACCCAACACCAGTGGGACCATGGTGGCTTCACAAGAGGTGTCACCCTACAGGTGTCACCCAGCACCAGTGGGACTTGGGTGGCTCCAAACCCAACAGGTGTCACCCAACACCAGTGAGACAGTGGTGGCTTCAACCCAAGAGGTTTCACCCAATGCCAGTGGGACTGAAGTGGCTTCAACCCCAGCAAGTGTCACCCGACACTGGTGGCACCGCGGTGGCTCCAAACCCTACAGGTGCCACCCAACACCAGTGGGACCGTGGTGGCTTCACAAGAGGTGTCACCCTCCAGGTGTCACCCAACACCAGTGAGACGGTGGTGGCTTCAACCCAAGAGGTGTCACCCTATGCCGATGGGACTTCAACCCCAGCAAGTGTCACCCGACACTGGTGGCATCGTGGTGGCTCCAAACCCTACAGCTGTCACCCAACACCAGCAGGACCATGGTGGCTTCAGCCCCAAGGATTGGTTGTCACCCAATGGGTGTCACCCAACAACGGTGGGACTGTGGTGGCTTCAACACGAGAATGTCACCCATGGGTGTTAGCTAACAATGGTGGGACCGTGGTGGCTTCAACCCAAGGGTGTCACCCTACAGGTGTCACCCAACAGTGGTGGGACTGGGGTGGCTCCAAACCCAACAGGTGTCACCCGACACCAGTGGGACCGTGGTGGCTTCACAAGAGGTGTCACCCAATGGGTGTCACCCAATGCCAGTGGGACTGGGGTGGCTCCAAACCCAACAGGTGTCACCCAACACCAGTGAGACAGTGGTGGCTTCAACCCAAGAGGTGTCACCCAATGCCGGTGGGACTGAGGTGGCTTCAACCCCAGCAAGTGTCACCCGACACTGGTGGCACCGTGGTGGCTCCAAACCCAACCGGTGTCACCCAACACCAGTAGGGCCGTGGTGGCTTCACAAGAGGTGTCACCCAATGGGTGTCACCCAATGCCAGTGGGACTGAGGTGGCTTCAACCCCAGCAAGTGTCACTCGACACTGGTGGCACTGCGATGGCTCCAAACCCTACAGCTGTCACCCAACAGCAGCAGGACCATGGTGGCTTCAGCCCCAAGGATTGGTTGTCACCCAATGGGTGTCACCCAACTTTAGTGGCACTGCAATGTCTTCAACCCAACAGGTGTTACCCAACACTGGTGGGACCATGATGGCTTCATCCCCAAGGGTGTCACCCAATGGATGTCACCCAATGCTGGTGGCACCATGGTGGCTTCAACCCCAAGGCTTGGCCATCACCCAACACTGGTGGCACTGTGGTGGCTCCAAACCCAACGGTGTCACCCAGCAATGGTGGGACCATGGTGGCTTCACAAGTGGTGTCACCCAATGGTGTCACCCAACAGTGGTGGGACCGTGGTGGCTTCAACCCAAGGGTGTCACCCAATGAGTGTCACCCAACAACAGTGGGACTGCGGTGGCTTCAACACGAGAATGTCACCCATGGGTGTCAGCTAACAATGGTGGGACCGTGGTGGCTTCAACCCAAGGGTGTCACCCTATAGGTGTCACCCAACAGTGATGTGACTGGGGTGGCTCCAAACCCAACAGGTGTCACCCAACGATGGTGGGACCATGGTGGCTTCAACCCCAAGGGTGTCACCCAATGCCGATGGGACTGTGGTGGCTTCACAAGGGGTGTCACCCAACTGGTGTCACCCAACATCTGTAGGACCATGGTGGCTTCAACCCAAGAGGTGCCACCCAACGCCAGTGGGACTGGGATGGCTTCAACCCAAGGGTGTCACCCTACAGGTGCCACCCAAAGCCGGTGGGACCATGGTGGCTTCACAAGAGGTGTCACCTTACAGGTGTCACCCAGCACCAGTGAGACAGTGGTGGCTTTAACCCAAGAGGTGTCACCCAATGGGTGTCACCCAACAGTGATGGGACCATGATGGCTTCACCCTCAAGGGTGTCACCCAGCACCACTGGGACCGTGGTGGCTTCAACACAAGAGTGTCACCCAATGGGTGTCACCCAACAATGGTGGCACCGTGCTGGCCTCAACCCCAAGGCTTGCTCATCACCCAACACTGGTGGCACTGCGGTGGCTCCAAACCCAACGGTGTCACCCAACACCAGTGGGACCGTGGTGGCTTCACAAGAGGTGTCACCCAATGGGTGTCACCCAATGCCAGTGGGACTGGGGTGGCTCCAAACCCAACAGGTGTCACCCAACACCAGTGAGACAGTGGTGGCTTCAACCCAAGAGGTGTCACCCAATGCCGGTGGGACTGAGGTGGCTTCAACCCCAGCCAAGTGTCACCCAACACTGGTGGCACCGTGGTGGCTCCAAACCCAACCGGTGTCACCCAACACCAGTAGGGCCGTGGTGGCTTCAACCCAAGGGTGTCACCCAATGGGTGTCACCCAATGCCAGTGGGACTGAGGTGGCTTCAACCCCAGCAAGTGTCACTCGACACTGGTGGCGTCGTGGTGGCTCCAAACCCTACAGCTGTCACCCAACAGCAGCAGGACCATGG
This sequence comes from Acanthornis magna, assembly GCA_036785705.1. NCBI lineage: Eukaryota > Metazoa > Chordata > Aves > Passeriformes > Acanthizidae > Acanthornis > Acanthornis magna. The sequence continues at coordinate 22,898 of JAWUZG010000601.1, forward strand.
TGGCTTCAGCCCCAAGGATTGGTTGTCACCCAATGGGTGTCACCCAACTTTAGTGGCACCGCAATGTCTTCAACCCAACAGGCGTCACCCAACACTGGTGGGACCGTGGTGGCTTCAACACACTGGTGTCACCCAATGGGTGTCACCCAACAGTGATGGGATCATGGTGGCTTCAACCCCAAGGCTTGGCCATCACCCAACTCTGGTGGCACGGCGGTGGCTCCAAACCCAACGGTGTAACCCAGCACCAGTAGGGCCGTGGTGGCTTCACAAGAGGTGTCACCCTACAGGTGTCACCCAGCACCAGTGGGACTGCGGTGGCTCCAAACCCAACAGGTGTCACGCAACACCAGTAGGACCATGGTGGCTTCAACCCAAGAGTGTCACCCTATAGGTGTCACCCAACGATGGTGGAACCGTGGTGGCTTCAACCCAAGGGTGTCACCCAATGGGTGTCACCCAACAATGGTGGCACCGTGCTGGCCTCAACCCCAAGGCTTGGCCATCACCCAACTCTGGTGGCACTGCGGTGACTCCAAACCCAACGGTGTCACCCAACAGCAGTGGAACCATGGTGGCTTCACAAGAGGTGTCACCCAATGGGTGTCACCCAATGCCAGTGGGACTGGGGTGGCTCCAAACCCAACGGTGTCACCCAACACTGGTGGGACCCTGGTGGCTTCAACACACTGGTGTCACCCAATGGGTGTCACCCAATGCCACTTGGACTGGGGTAGCTTCAACCCAAGGGTGTCACCCTAAAGGTGTCACCCACTGCCACTAGGACCGTGGTGGCTTCAACCCAAGAGGTGTCACCCAATGGGTGACACCCAATGCCGGTGGGACTGTGGTGGCTTCACAAGGGGTGTCACCTACAGGTGTCACCCTATGCCACCGGGACTGGGTGGCTTCAACCCTGAGTGTCACCCTACTGGTGTCACCCAATGCCAATGAGATTGGGGTGGCTCCAAACCCCAAAAGGTGTCACCCAACGCTGGTGGCACCATGGTGGCTTCAACCCCAAGGATTGGTTGTCACCCAACTTTAATGGCACTGTGGTGGCTTCAACCCAAGAGGTGTCACCCAATGAGTGCCACCCAACACCGGTGGGACTGTGGTGACTTCAACCCCAATGGGTGTCACCCAACACCAGGGGGACCATGGTGGCTCCAAACCCAACCAGTGTCACCCAGTGCCAGTGGGACCGTGGTGGCCTCAAGGCTTGGTTGTCACCCAACACCAATGGGACCGTGGTGGCTTCACAAGGAGTGTCACCCTACAGGTGTCACCCAAAACCAGTGGGACTGGGGTGGCCTCAAACCAAGGGTGTCACCCAGTAGGTGTCACCCGACACCAGCAGGACTGTGGTGGCTTCAACCCTAAGGGTGTCACCCAATGGGTGTCACCCAACACTGGTGACATTGTGTTGGCTTCAGCACAAGGGTGTCACCCAATGGGTGTCACCCAACAATGCTGGCACCGTGGTGGCTCCAAACCCAACCAGTGTCACCCAACACCAATGGGACCAGGGTGGCTTCAACCCTAAGGGTGTCACCCAATGGGTGTCACCCAACACTGGTGGCACCATGGTGGCTTCAACACAATGGGTGTCACCTGACGCTGGTGGGACCATGGTAGCCTCAACGCCAAGGCTGTCACCCAACGCCAGTGGGACTGGGGTGGCTTCAACCCAAGGGTGTCACCTGATGCTGGTGGGACCGTGGTGGCTTCAAGTCAAAATGGTGTCACCCAATGGGTGTCACCCAATGCTAGTGGGACCGTGGTGGCTTCATCCTCAAGGGTGTCACCCAATGGGCGTCACCCAACAATGGTGGGACTGTGGTGGCTTCAACCCAAGAGTGTCACCCAATGGGCGTCACCCAACAATGGTGGGACTGTGGTGGCTTCAACCCTCAGGGTGTCACCTTACAGGTGTCACCCAATGCTAGTGGGACTGGGGTGGCTTCAACACAATGGGTGTCACCCAATAATGGTGGCACCGTGGTGGCTTCATGCTCAAGGGCGTCACCCAAAGGGTGTCACCCAACACCAGTAGGACCATGGTGGCTTCAACCCAAGAGGTGTCACCCATGGGTGTCACCCAATGCCGGTGGGACCGTGGTGGCTCCAAACCCAAGGGTGTCACCCAGTGGGTGTCACCCAACAATGCTGGCACCGTGGTGGCTCCAAACCCAACCAGTGTCACCCAGTGCCAGTGGGAGCATGGTGGCCTCAAGGGTTGGTTGTCACCCAACACCAATGGGACCGTGGTGGCTTCACAAGGAGTGTCACCCTACAGGTGTCACCCAATGCCATTGGGACCGTGGTGGCCTCAAACCAAGGGTGTCACCCAGTAGGTGTCACCCGACACCAGCAGGACTGTGGTGGCTTCAACCCCAAGGGTGTCACCCAATGGGTGTCACCAACACTGGTGACACTGTGTTGGCTTCAGCCCCAAAAGCTGTCACCCATCACTGGTGGCTTCAACCCCAAGAGGTGTCACCCAATGGGTGTCACCCAATGCCATTGGGACCATGGTGGCTTCACCCCCAAAAGCTGTCACTCATCACTGGTGGCTTCAACCCCAAGAGGTGTCACCCATCACTGGTGGCACCGTGGTGGCCTCATCCCCAAAAGCTGTCACCCATCACTGGTGGCTTCAACCCCACGAGGTGTCACCCAGTGGGTGTCACCCATCACTGGTGGGACTGAAGTGGCTTCAAATCAAAGAGGTGTCACCCAACACTGGTGGCACCGTGGTGGCTCCAAACCCAAGGGTGTCACTCAGTAGGTATCACCCAATAGTGGCGGAAGGACTGAGGTGGCTTCAGAAGAGGTGTCACCCAACAGGTGTCACCCAATGGGTGTCACCTATCACTGGTGGCACTGTGGTGGCCTCATACCCAAAAGCTGTCACTCATCACTGGTGGCTTCAACCCCAAGAGGTGTCACCCATCACTGGTGGCTCTGTGGTGGCTTCAGCCTAAGGTGTCACCCTGTGGGTGTCACCCAATGCCATGGGGACCGTGGTGGCTTCAGCCCCAAAAGCTGTCACCCATCCCTGGTGGCTTCAACCCCAAGAGGTGTCACCCAATGGGTGTCACCCATCACTGGTGGCTTCAACCCCAAGAGGTGTCACCCAATGGGTGTCACCTATCACTGGTGGCACCATGGTGGCCTCATCCCCAAAAGCTGTCACCCATCACTGGTGGCTCCGCCCCAAGAGGTGTCACCCAATGGGTGTCACCCATCACTGGTGGCTTCAACCCAAGGTGTCACCCTGTGGGTGTCACCCAATGCCATTGGGACCGTGGTGGCTTCATCCCCAAAAGCTGTCACCCATCACTGGTGGCTTCAGCCCAAGGTGTCACCCAATGGGTGTCACCCATCACTGGTGGCACCGTGGTGGCTTCACCACCCGAGCCCTTCCCAAGGAATCCATCCCTGCCCCGGCACAGACCGGGCCGAGCTCCGATCCCTTCCATCCAATCCATCCCGGAATTCCCGGAATTCCCGACGGCGCCGAGTGGATCCGGTCCGGAACATCCACCTATTTTTGGGAATATTTCCCAACATTTTGAGGGTCTTAGGACATTTTTAGGAGTGGAAACCTTTAAGTTCCTCCCACCCCAATCCATCCTGGAATTCCTGGAATTCTGACGGCTCCGAGCCGATCCGGCTGGGAACATCCAGCTTTTTTTGGGAATATTTCCCAAAATGTTGGGGTTCTTAGAACGTTCTTAGAAGCAGAAATCTTTAAGTTCCTTCCACCCCAATCCATCCTGGAATTCCTGGAATTCCACCAATGGCGCCGAGCGGATCCGGCTGGGAACATCCACCTTTTTTTGGGAATATTTCCAACATTTTGGGATCCTTAGGACATTTTTAGGATTGGAAACCTTTACATCCCTTCCAACACATCCTGGAATTCCCAGAATTCCCCTGATGGCACCGAGCTGACCCAGCTGAGAACATCCACCTTTTGTTGGGAATACTTCTCAAAATTTTGTGGTTCTTAGAAGCAGAAACCTTTAAGTTCCTTCCACCCCAATCCATTCCGTAATTCCCAGAATTCCAGTGATGGCGCCGAGCCGATCTGGCCGGGAACATCCACCTTTTTTGGGGAATATTTCCCAAAACTCTGGGATTCTTAGTAGCACAAACCTTTAAGTTCCTTCCACCCCAATCCATCCCGGAACTCCCGGAATTACACCGACGGCACCGAGCCAATCAGGATTGCAAAGTCCACCTTTTTTTGGGAATATTTCCCACCATTTTTTGGTCCTTAGGACACTTTTAGGATCAGAAACCTTTACATCCCTTCCACCCCAACTCTTCCTGGAATTCCCAGAATTCCAGTGATGGCGCTGAGCCGATCCAGCCGAGAACACCCACCTTTTTTTTGGGAATATTTCTCAAGATTTTGGGGCTCTTAGGAGCAGAAACCTTTAAGTTCCTCCCACCCCAATCCATCCCAGAATTCCCAGAATTCCACCAACGGCGCCGAGCCGATCCAGCCGAGAACATCCACCTTTTTTGGGAATATTTCCCAACATTTGTGGTCCTTAGGACACTTTTAGGATCGGAAACCTTTACATCCCTTCTACCTCAACTCTTCCCAGAATTCCCAGAATTCCAGTGACGGCACCGAGCTGACCCAGCTGAGAACATTTACCTTTTTTTGGGAACATTTCCCAACATTTTGTGGTTCTTAGGAGCAGAAACCTTTTAGTTCCTTCCGCCCCAATCCATCCTGAAATTCCCATAATTCCACCGATGGCACTGAGCTGATCCAGCTGAGAACACCCACCTTTTTTTGGGAATATTTCCCAAAATTTTGTGGTTCTTAGGAGCACAAACCTTTAAGTTCCTCCCACCCCAATCCATCCCGGAACTCCCGGAATTACACCGACGGCACCGAGCCAATCAGGATTGCAAAGTCCACCTTTTTTTGGGAATAATTCCCACCATTTTTTGGTCCTTAGGACACTTTTAGGATTGGAAACCTTTACATCCCTTCCAACACATCCTGGAATTCCTGGAATTCCCCTGACGGCACCGAGCAGATCCAGCTGAGAACATTTACCCTTTTTTTGGGAATATTTGCTAAAATTTTGTGGTTCTTAGGAGCGGAAACCTTTAAGTTCCTTCCACCCCAACACATCCTGGAATTCCTGGAATTCCACCAACGGCACTGAGCTGATCCAGCCGAGAATATCCACCTTTTTTTGGGAATATTTCCCAACATTTTTTGCTTTTAAGGACGTCCTCAGGAGTGGAAACCTTTAAGTTCCTCCCACCCCAATCCATCCCGGAATTCCCGGAATTCCCCCGACGGCGCCGAGCCGACGCAGCTGAGGACATCCACCATTTTTTGGGAATATTTCCCACCGTTTTGGGGTCCTTAGGACATTTTTAGGATTGGAAACCTTTACATCCCTTCCAACACATCCTGGAATTCCCGGAATTCCCCTGACGGCACTGAGCTGACTCAGCCGAGAACATTCACCTTTTTTTGGGAATATTTCTCAAGATTTTGGGGTTCTTTGGAGCAGAAACCTTTAAGTTCCTCCCACCCCAATCCATCCTGAAATTCCCATAATTCCACCGATGGCACCGAGCCGATCCAGCCAAGAACATCCACCTTTTTTTGGGAATATTTCTCAAGATTTTGGGGTTCTTAGGAACAGAAACCTTTAAGTTCCTTCCGTCCCAACACATCCTGGAATTCCCAGAATTCCCCCGACGGCACCGAGCTGATCCAGCTGAGAACATCCATCTTTTTTTGGGAATATTTCCCAACATTTTGGGGTCCTTAGGACATTTTTAGGATTGGAAACCTTTACATCCCTTCCAACACATCCTGGAATTCCCGGAATTCCCCTGACGGCACTGAGCTGACTCAGCCGAGAACATCCACCTTTTTTTGGGAACATTTCCCAACATTTTGTGGTTCTTAGGAGCAGAAACCTTCAAGTTCCTTCTGCCCCAACCCAATCCTGGAATTCCCGGAATTCCACCTACGGCTCTGAGCTGATTCAGCCAAGAACATCCACCTTTTTTTGGGAATATTTCCCACCATTTTGTGGTTTTTCGGACGTCCTCAGGAGTGGAAACCTTTAAGCTCCTCCCACCCCAACCCATCCCGGAATTTCCGGAATTCCCCCGACGGCGCCGTGCCGACCCAGCTGAGAACATCCACCATTTTTTTGGGACAATTTCCCCCCATTTGGGGTTTTTAGGACGCTTTTAGGATCGGTACTGACCTGGGCCCCGTCGGGCTCGGCCTTGAGCAGCTCCCCCTGGCCCAGCTGGTTGCAGTACAGCCCTGGGGGTCTCAGCGCCGCCTCCGGGACCTGCGGAACCGCAGCGGGGTCAGCAAATTCCCGAATTCCCGAGGGCGGATTTGGGATGGGGATCACGTTGGGGATCCCAATGGGGGCTTGGGATCAGCTCCGCCTTTTCCCCCTGTCCTTCCCCTTGGTTCCCATTCCCATTCCTGATCCCACTCCCCATTCCCATTCCCGTTCCCATTCCATTCCATTCCCATTCCCATCCCATTCCATTCCCATCCCATTCCATTCCATTCCATTCCATTCCATTCCATTCCATTCCATTCCCATTCCCATAATTCCCATAATTCCCATTCCCATAATTTCCATTCCCAATCCCATCCCATTCCCATCCCATTCCCATTCTATTCCCATTACATTTCCATTCCCATCCCCATTCCCATCACTCCCATCATTCCCATCATTCCCATCACTCCCACATTCCCATCATTCCCATCATTCCCATCATTCCCATCACTCCCACATTCTCATCATTCCCATCATTCCCATCACTCCCATCATTCCCATCATTCCCTCATTCCCATCACTCCCATCACTCCCATCATTCCCTCATTCCCATCATTCCCACATTCCCACATTCCCATCATTCCCTCATTCCCATCACTCCCATAACTCCCATCACTCCCATCATTTCCATCACTCCCATCATTCCCTCATTCCCACATTCCCATCCCCATTCCATCACCATCCCCATTCCCATTCCCACATTCCCATCATTCCCATCATTCCCACATTCCCATCACTCCCATCATTCCCATCATTCCCACATTCCCATGATTCCCATCATTCCCTCATTCCCATCATTCCCATCATTCCCACATTCCCATCATTCCCACATTCCCATCACTCCCATCATTCCCATCATTCCCATTCCATTCCCATCCCATTCCATCCCCATCCCCACTCCCATCCCCATTCCCATCATTCCCATCATTCCCATCATTCCCATCACTCCCATCATTCCCACATTCCCATGACTCCCATCATTCCCTCATTCCCATCACTCCCATCACTCCCATCATTCCCACATTCCCATCACTCCCATCACTCCCATCATTCCCACATTCCCATAATTCCCACATTCCCACATTCCCATCATTCCCTCATTCCCATCATTCCCATCACTCCCATCATTCCCACATTCCCACATTCCCATCATTCCCACATTCCCATCATTCCCACATTCCCATCACTCCCATCACTCCCATCATTCCCACATTCCCATCATTCCCATCACTCCCATCATTCCCTCATTCCCACATTCCCATCCCCATTCCATCCCCATCCCCATTCCCATTCCCACATTCCCATCATTCCCATCATTCCCACATTCCCATCACTCCCATCATTCCCATCATTCCCACATTCCCATGATTCCCATCATTCCCTCATTCCCATCACTCCCATCATTCCCACATTCCCATCATTCCCACATTCCCATCACTCCCATCATTCCCATCATTCCCATCACTCCCATCATTCCCACATTCCCATCACTCCCATCATTCCCTTCATTCCCATCATTCCCACATTCCCTCATTCCCATCATTCCCATCATTCCCATCATCCCCATCCCCATTCCATTCCCATTTCCATCACTCCCATCATTCCCTCATTCCCATCATTCCCATCACTCCCATCATTCCCATCATTCCCATCACTCCCATCATTCCCACATTCCCATCACTCCCATCATTCCCATCATTCCCATCACTCCCATCATTCCCACATTCCCATCACTCCCATCACTCCCATCATTCCCATCACTCCCATCATTCCCACATTCCCATCACTCCCATCGCCATCATTCCCATCCCCATTCCCATCATTCCCATCACTCCCATCATTCCCATCATTCCCACATTCCCACATTCCGATCACTCCCATCATTCCCATCATTCCCATCACTCCCACATTCCCATCATTCCCATCATTCCCATCATTCCCATCACTCCCACATTCTCATCATTCCCATCATTCCCATCACTCCCATCATTCCCATCATTCCCTCATTCCCATCACTCCCATCACTCCCATCATTCCCTCATTCCCATCATTCCCACATTCCCACATTCCCATCATTCCCTCATTCCCATCACTCCCATAACTCCCATCACTCCCATCATTTCCATCACTCCCATCATTCCCTCATTCCCATCACTCCCATCACTCCTGCCGTTCCCGTCATTCCCATCATTCCCATCACTCCCATCATTCCCACATTCCCATCATTCCCATCACTCCCATCATTCCCGCATTCCCATCATTCCCATCACTCCCATCACTCCCATCATTCCCTCATTCCCATCACTCCCATCACTCCCATCATTCCCTCATTCCCATCATTCCCATCGCTCCCGCCGTTCCCGATCCCCACCTGCTCCGAGCACATGGGGCCGACGCCGGGGATGGCCATGGGGCCGATGGGGACGTGCGCGGCCATGGGGTTGACGCTGACGCTCTGCGCTCCGGAGCCGCCGCCCGCCATGGACACCGTGATGCTCATGTTGTTGTACATTCCTGCCGGGGCCTGGCTGAACACGCTGGGAAAAACGGGAACGGCGTTGGGAACGGCGTCCCGAATGCCGGGATCCCGAACATTCCCGGAATTCCACCAACGGCGCTAAGCCGGTCCAGCTGACAACATCCACGGTTTTTTGGGGATTATTTCTCACCGTTTTGGGGTTCTTAGGACATTTTTAGGATCAGGTATCTTTACATCCCTTCCAACCCAATCCATCCAGAATTCCCAGAATTCCACCGATGGCACCAAGCCGATCCGGGTCGGAAAATCCACCTTTTTTTGGGAATATTTTACACCATTGGGGGGTTTTTAGGAGCAGAAACCTTTCAGTTCCTCCCGCCCCAATCCATCCGGAATTCTCAGAATTGCACCTATGGCACCGAGCCGGTCCAGCTGACAACATCCACGGTTTTTTTGGGATTATTTCCAACTGTTTTGGGGTTTTAAGCACATTTTTAGGATTGGGTACCTTAACATCCCTTCCACCACAATCCATCCCAGAATTCCCAGAATTCCACCTATGGCACCAAGCCCATCCAGCTGACAACATCCACCTTTTTTGGGGGATTATTTCCCACCGTTTTGGGGTTCTTAGGACACTTTTAGGATTGGGTACTTTTACATCCCTTCCAATCCAATCCATCCCGGAATTCCCGGAATTCCCTCGATGGCGCCGATCCAATCCAGCCAAGAACATACATTTTCTCTGGGGAATATTTTCCACCATTTTGGGGTTTTTAGGATTGGAAACCTTTAAGTTCCTCCCACCCCAATCCATCCTGGAATTCCCAGAATTCCGCCGACAGCTCCAAGCCGATCCGGGTGGGAACATCCACCTTTTTTTGGGAATATTTCCCACTGTTTTGGGGTTCTAGGGCACTTTTAGGATCAGGTACCTTTACATCCCCTCCAACTCAGCCCAATCCCAGAATTCCCAGAATTCCACCAATGGCTGTGAGCCGATCCGGCCAGGAACATACATTTTCTTTGAGGAATATTTCTCACCATTTTGGGGTTTTAAGGACATTTTTAGGATTGGGATACCTTTACATCCCTTTCAACCCAATCCATCCAGAATTCCCAGAATTCCACTGACAGCACTGAGCCGATCTGACCAGGAACATCCACTGTTTTTTGGGAATATTTCCCATCATTTTGGGGTTCTTAGGACATTTTTAGGATCGGAAACCTTTACATTCCTCCCAACCCAATCCATCCCAGAATTCCCGGAATTTCACTAACAGCACTGAGCTGATCTGACCGGGAACATCCACCTTTTTTTGGGACTATTTCCCACCATTTTGGGGTTCTTAGGACATTTTTAGGATCAGAAACCTTTACATCTCTTCCAACCCAATCCATCCCGGAATTCCCAGAATTCCACCTACGGCTCCAAGCCAATCCAGCTGGGAACATCCACCATTTTTTGGGAATATTTCCCACCATTTGTGGTTTCAGGAACATTTTTAGGATTGGGTACCTCAACATCCCTCCCACCCTAATCCATCCCAGAATTCCTGGAATTCCATCGATGGCTCCGAGCCAATCCAGCTGGGAACAGCCGTGGTTTTTTTGGGGAATATTTTCCACCATTTTGGGGTTTTTAGGAGCGGAAACCTTTAAGTTCCTCCCACCCCAATCCATCCCGGAATTCCCGGAATTCCCCCGACGGCTCCAAGCCAATCCGGGTGGCAACATCCACCTTTTTTTGGGATTATTTCCCACCGTTTTGGGATTCTTAGGACACTTTTAGGATCAGGTCCCTTAACATCCCTTCTGCCCCAATCCATCCCAGAATTTCAATGGGTAATTCCCAAATCCCAGAGATTCCAATGGGCAATTCCCAGTGATCCCATTGATTCCAAACTGATCCCATTGATTCCAATGGGCAATTCCCAATTCCCATTGATCCCATTGATTCCAATTCCCATTGATCCCATTGATTCCAGTGAGCAATTCCCAATTCCCATTGGTCCCATTGGTTCCAATTCCCTATTCCCATTGATCCCACTGATCCCAAAGGGCAATTCCCAACTCCCAGTGATCCCATTGATTCCAATACCCAATTCCCACTGATCCCATTGATTCCAATGGACAATTCCGCATTCCCATTGATCCCACTGATTCCAATGGGCAATTCCCAATTCCCACTGATCCCATTGATTCCGAAAGGCAATTCCCAATTCCCATTGATCACACTGATTCCAATGGGCAATTCCCAATTCCCACTGATCCCATTGATTCCAATGGGCAATTCCCAATTCCCAGTGATCCCATTGATTACAATTCCCAATTCCCGGTGATCCCACTGATCCCAAAGGGCAATTCCCAATTCCCATTGATCCCATTGATTCCGAAAGGCAATTCCCAATTCCCATTGATCACACTGATTCCAATGGGCAATTCCCAATTCCCAGTGATCCCATTGATTACAATTCCCAATTCCCGGTGATCCCACTGATCCCAAAGGGCAATTCCCAATTCCCATTGATCCCACTGATTCCAATGGGCAATTCCCAGTGATCCCACTGATTCCAATGGGTAATTCCCAATTTCCAGTGATCCCATTGATTCCAATTCCCAATTCCCATTGGTCCCATTGATTCCAATTCCCAATTCCCACTGATCCCACTGATTCCAATGGGCAATTCCCATTGATCCCATTGATTCCAATGGGTAATTCCCAATTCCCAATGATCCCACTGATTCCAACTGCCAATTCCCGGTGATCCCATTGATACCAATTCCCAATTCCCAGTGATTCCGATGGGCAATTCCCAATTCTCGGTGATCGCACTGATCCCAAAGGGCAATTCCCAATTCCCGGTGATCCCAATGATTCCAATGGGCAACTCCCAGTGATCCAAATGATTCCAATGGGCAATTCCCAATTCCCAGTGATCCCATTGATTCCAATTCCCTATTCCCATTGATCCCATTGATTCCAATGGGCAATTCCCATTGATCCCATTGATTCCAATGGGCAATTCCCAATTCCCGCTAATCCCAATGATTCCAATTCCCAATTCCTGGTGATCCCACTGATTGCAATGGGCAATTCCTGGTGATTCCAATGGGCACTGACCCTATTGATTGCAATGGGCAATTCCCAATTCCTGGTGATCCCAATGATTCCTATGAACAACTCCCAGTGATCCCACTGATTCCAATGGGCGATTCCCGGTGATCCCACTGATTCCAATGGGCAACTGCCAGTGATCCCAATGATTCCAATTCCCAATTCCCGGTGATCCCACTGATTCCAATGGGCAATTCCTATTGATCCCACTGATCCCATTGATTCCAATGGGCAATTCCCAATTCCCATTGATCCCACTGATTCCAATGGGAAATTCCCAATTCCCCTTGATCCCATTGATTCCGAAAGGCAATTCCCAATTCCCATTGATCCCATTGATTCCAATTCCCAATTCCCAGTGATCCAAATGATTCCAATGGGCAATTCCCAATTCCCGGTGATCCCATTGACTGCAATGGGCAATTCCCATTGATCCCATTGATTCCTATGGACAATTCCCAGTGATCCCAATGATTCCAATGGGCAATTCCCATTGTTCCCACTGATTCCAATGGGCAATTCTGCATTCCCAGTGATCTCATTGATTCCAATTCCCAATTCCTGGTGATCCAAGTGATTCCAGTGGGCAATTCCCAATTCCTGGTGATTCCAATGATTCCTATGGGCAGTTCCCAATTCCTGGTGATCCCATTGATCCCATTGGGCAATTCCCAGTGATCCCAATGATTCCAATGGGCAATTCCCATTGTTCCCACTGATTCCAATGGGCAATTCCGCATTCCCAGTGATCTCATTGATTCCAATGGGCGATTCCCACTGATTCCTATAGGCAATTCCCAATTCCCGGTGATCCCACTGATTCCAATGGACAATTCCCAGTGATCCCAATAATTCCAGTTCCCAATTCCTGGTGATCCCATTGATTCCTGTGGGCAATTCCCATCTCCTGGTGATCCCAATGATTCCAATGGGAAATTCCCAATTCCCGGTGATCCCATTGATTCCAATTCCCAATTCCTGGTGATCCCAATGATTCTGAAGTGATGCCACTGAGTCCTATGGGCAAATCACGGTGACCCCATTGATCCCAATGGGCAATTCCCAATTCCTGGTGATCCCATTGATCCCAATAGGAAATTCCCAGTGATCCCAATGATCCCAAAGTGATGCCACAGATTCCAACGGGCAATTCCTGGCGATCCCACTGATTCCGAAGTGATCCCCCCGATTCCAATCCCCAATTCCCAGTGATCTCAACGATTCCAGTGGGCGATTCCCGGTGATCCCAAGGATTCCGAAGTGACCCCATTGATTCCAATGGGAAATTCCTGGCGGTCCCAATGATTCCGAAGCGATCGCACAGATCCCGAGGGGCGATTCCAGCCAGAGGCTCACCCGTTATTGCCGAGGGCTCCCTGCTGCCAGGATTTCAGCTCCGGGGATTGGTAGCCTGGCGCGGGCGGCGCGGGCGGGGACAGGAGGGGACTGCTGGGGCTGAGCGCGGCGCCGAAGGCAGGGTCGCTCTGCTGCGGCATTCCTGCGAAAACGGGCGCGGAATTCCGGCAACGCCGCCGGGACGGAGCGGGGAGGCCCCGATTCCTGATTCTCCGAACGATCCGAGGGTTTGGGGCGCTCGGGTTGGCGGGGAGGGATTAAATGCCATCCCAGTATTCCCGTCCCAATCCCATCCCGTTCCATTCCAATCCAATTCCAATCCCAATCCTACCCCATTCCAATCCCGTTCCAATCCAATCCAATCCAATCCCGTTCCAATCCCAATCCCAATCCCAATCCCATCCCATTCTAATCCCATTCCAATCCCAATCCAAACCAATTCCAATCCCAATCCCATTCCCATCCCAATCCTATTGCAATCTCAATCCCAATCCCATCCCATCCCATTCCATTCAAATCCCATCCCAATCCCAATCCAAATCTAATCTCATTCTAATCCCATTCCTGTGAAAACGGGCGCGGAATTCCGGCAACGCCGCCGGGACGGAGCGGGGAGGCCCCGATTCCTGATTCTCCGAACGATCCGAGGGTTTGGGGCGATCGGGTTGGCAGGGAGGGGTTAAATGCCATCCCAGTATTCCAATCCCAATCTCATCCTGTGCCAATCCCGTTCCAATCCAACCCAATCCCGTTCTAATCCCAATCCCATCCCATTCTAATCCCATTCCAATCCCAATCCAAACCAATTCCAATCCCAATCCCAATCCCATTCCAATCCCAATCCTATTCCAATCCCAATCCCAATCCCAATCCCATGCCATTCAAATCCCATTCCAATCCCAATCCAAACCTAATCCCATTCCAATCTCGTCCCAATCCAATCCCAATCCGATCCCATTCCAAGCCCAATCCCATTTCAATCCTATTCCAATCCCAATCCTATCTCAATCCAATCCCATTCCGATCCCATTCTGATCCCAATCCCAAATACCAATCCCAATTCCAACCCTATTCTTATTCCATTCAAATGCAAATGCAAATTCCAATCCCAATCCCATTCCAAACCCAATCCAATCACATCCCATTCCAATCCTGTCCCAATCCAATCCCAATCCAATCCCAATCCCAATCCAATCCCATTGCAAACCAAATCCTATCCTATCCCATTCAAATTCCAATCCCAATCCCATTCCAATCCCATTCCGATCCCATTCCAATCCCAATCCTATTTCAATCCCAATCCCAATCCCATCCCATCCCTTTCAAATCCCATTCCAATCCCAATCCAAATCTAATCCCATTCTAATCCCATTCCAATCCCATTTCAATCTCGTCCCAATCTAATCCCAATCCAACCCCATCCCATTCCAATCTCAATTCCATTCCAAATCCAATCCCAATCCCAATGCCAATCCCATTCTAAGCCTATTCTAATCCCATTCCAATCTGAATCCTGTTCCAATCCCTATCCAATCCCAATCCAATCCCATTCTACTTCCATCCCATTCCAATCCCAATCCAATCCCAATCCCAATCCCATTCCAATCCCAATCCCATTCCAATTGCAATCCAATCCAATCCAATCCAATCCAATCCCAATCCCATTCCAAATCCAATCCCAATCCCAATGCCAATCCCGTTCCAATCCCATTCTAAGCCTATTCTAATCCCATTCCAATCCCGTCCCAATCCCAATCCCATTCCAATTGCAATCCAATCCAATCCAATCTAATCCAATCCAATCCCAATCCCAATCCCAATCCCAATCCTAATGCCAATCCCATTCCAATCCTATTCCATTCTAATCCAAAGCCAATCCCATTCCAATCCCATTCTAAACCTAATCTAATCCCATTCCAATCCGAATCCTGTTCCAATCTCTATCCAATCCCAATCCAATCCCATTCCAATTCCATCCCAATCCCATTTCAATCTCGTCCCAAACTAATCCCAATCCCAATCCCAATCCAATCCCATTCCCATTCCAATTGCTATCCAATCCACTCCAATCCCAATCCCAATCCCAATCCCAATCCCAGTCCCATTATAAACACAATCCAATCCCATTCTGATCCCAATCCCAATCCCAATCCCATGCCATCCCAATCCCAATCCCAATCCCAATCCAATCCAATCCAATCCAATCCAATCCAATCCCAGTCCCACTATAAACATAATCCAATCCCATTCCGATTCCGATCCAATCCCAATCCCAATCCCATCCCATTCCAATCCCATTTCAATCTCGTCCCAATCCAATCCCAATCCAATCCCAATCCAATCCCAATCCCAATCCCAATCCCAATCCCAATCCCAATCCCATTCTAATTGCAATCCAATCCAATCCCAATCCCAATCCCAGTCCCATTATAAACACAATCCAATCCCATTCCGATCCCAATCCCAATCCCGATCCCAATCCCAATCCCAACCCGATCCCAATCCAATCCCGCGATCCCAAATCCATCCTCCGACGCTCCCAGGGCTCCACATCTTCCCGGCGATTTTTCCCACAATCCCATTCCCCCATTTCCCACCCCCTGCGTTCCCCCCGTTCCCGTACCTGCTCCCGAGTACTGGAACATTCCCTGCTGCATCCCGGCGCCCATGCCGGCCCCGAACTGCGCTCCCATCACGCCGCGGTTGCCCAGCGAGCCGCGGTTGGCCAGCGCCGCCTCGGCGTTGGGAGCCACGGGCGGGAAGGCCGAGCCGGCGGCGGCGTTCCCGGGGCTCGTACCGTAACCGGGGGGGTACGGGAACTGCTGCGGGGGCGCCGGGGGCAGCCGGGGGGCTCCGAGGGGCGCGGAGGGAGGGACGGCGGCGGCGGCGGGAGGGACGGCGGCGGCGCCGAAGCTCTGCTGGCGCATGAGGAGGGCGCGCTGCTGCATCAGCTGCCGCTGGCGGTGCTGCTGCGAGTAGAGCTCGCGCTGCCGCTGCGCCAGCATCTGCGCGTTCAGGGGGGGCTGCGGGCGGGAAAATTCATGAATTAGTCAGGGATTAGTCACGGATTATTCCTGAATTATCATGGATATCATTCCCGAGGTGCTGTACCCATCCTGGAATTGGGGTTGGGGCTGAAATTTGGGATGGGGAATTTTGGGATGTGGCCACCGCTGTGCCAAGATGTGCGCGTTCAGAGGGGGCTGCGGGGCAGAGAAATCACAGATTAGTCATGGATTATTCCCAAATTATTCCTGAATTATTCCTGAATTATCATGGATGTTGTTCCCGAGGTGCTGTACTCATCCTGGAATTGGGGTTGGGGCAGAAACTTTGGGATGGGGAATTTTGGGATGTGGCCGCCGCTGCGCCAAGATCTGAGTGTTCAGGGGGGGCTACGGGCGGAGAAATCACAAATTATTCATGAATTATTCCCAAAATATTCTGAAATTATTCCTGAATTATCATGGATATCGTTCCTGAGGCACCATTCCCATCCTGGAGTTGGGGTTGGGGCAGAAACATTGGGATGGGGAATTTTGGGATGTGGCTGCCGCTGCGCCAGCATCTGAGTGTTCAGAGGGGGCTGCGGGGCAGAGAAATCACGGATTATTCTTAAAATCATTCCCAAATTATTCCTAAATTATTCCCAATGTCATGCCTGAGGTGCTGTACTCATCCTGAAGTTGGGGTTGGGGCAGAAACTGGGATGGGGAATTTTGGGATGTGGCTGCCGCTGCGCCAAGATCTGCGCGTTCAGTGGGGGCTGCGGGCGGGAGAAATCACGGATTAGTCACGGATTATTCCCAAATTATTCCTGAATTATTCCTGAATTATCATGGATGTCATTCCTGAGGCGCCATTCCCATCCCGGAGTTGGGGCTGGGGCAGAAACATTGGGATGGGGAATTTTGGGATGTGGCCGCCGCTGCGCCAGCATCTGAGTGTTCAGGGGGGGCTGCAGGCGGGAAAATTCATGAATTAGTCAGGGATTAGTCACGGATTATTCCTAAATTATTCCCAATGTCATGCCTGAGGTGCTGTACCCATCCTGGAATTGGGGTTGGGCCAGAAATACTGGGATGGGGAATTTTGGGATGTGGCCACCGCAGCGCCAACATCTGAGTGTTCAGAGGGGGCTGCGGGCGGGAAAATTCACAAATTAGTCAGGGATTATTCCCAAATTATTCCTAAATTATTCCCAAATTATTGTGGATGGCATTCCTGAGGCGCCATTCCCATCCTGGAATTGGGGTTGGGGCAGAAACTTTGGGATGGGGAGTTTTGGGATGTGGCCGCCCCTGTGCCAGCATCTGAGTGTTCAGAGGGGGCTATGGGGCGGAGAAATCACAAATTATTCATGAATTATTCCCAAAATATTCCCAAATTATTCCCAAATTATTGTGGATGGCATTCCTGAGGCGCCGTTCCCATCCTGGAGTTGGGGTTGGGGCAGAAACATTGGGATGGGGAATTTTGGGATGTGGCCGCTGATGGACCAACATCTGGGCATTCAACGACAGCTGCAGGGCAGGAAAATTCCCAAATTATTCCCAAATTTTTCCCAAATTATTCCCCAATTATCGTGGATGCCATCTGCAAGGAGCCCATTCCCACCCCAGAGTTGGGGTTGAGGAAGAAACTTTGGGATTTCAATTGGGGGGAGCAGGATTTGGATGTGGAGCTCCCAACATCTGCACGTTCAGCGGGGGCTGCGGGAGGGAGAATTCCCAAATTATTCACGGATTATTCGTGGATTATTCCCAAATTATTCCCAAATTATGGTGGATGTCGTTCACAATGAGCCCATTCCTGTTCCAGAGTGGGAGAGAAATTTCGGGATGGGGAATTTTGGGATGGGGAATTTCGGGATGGGGAATTTTGGGATGGGGTCAGTTGGGATGTGACTGCCTCTGCGCCAGCATCTGGGCAGGAAAATTCCCAAATGATTCCCAAATGATCCCAAACGATTCCCAAATGATCCCAAACGATTCCCAAATTATTGTGGATGTCGTTCCCGAGGCACCATTCCCATCCTGGAGTTGGGGTTGGGGCAGAAACATTGGGATGGGGAATTTTGGGATGTGGCTGCCACTACACCAACATCTGGGCAGAATAATTCCCAAATT
The DNA here is from genome assembly GCA_036785705.1 of Acanthornis magna. Classification (NCBI taxonomy): domain Eukaryota; kingdom Metazoa; phylum Chordata; class Aves; order Passeriformes; family Acanthizidae; genus Acanthornis; species Acanthornis magna. The sequence continues at coordinate 41,339 of JAWUZG010000601.1, forward strand.
ATTCACAGATTATTCCTGGAATATTCCCAAATTATTCTGAAATTATTCCCGAATTATCGTGGATGTCATTCCTGAGGTGCCGTTCCCATCCTGGAGTTGGGGTTGGGGCAGAAATATTGGGATGGGGAATTTTGGGATGTGGCTGCCACTACACCAACATCTGGACAGGAAAATTCCCAAATTATTCCTGGATTATTCCTGGATTATTCCCGAACTATTCTGAAATGATTCCCAAATTATTGTGGATGTTGTTCCCGAGGTGCTGTTCCCATCCTGGAATTGGGGTTGGGGCAGAAATTTGGGATGGGGAATTTTGGGATGTGGCCACCGCAGCGCCAAGATCTGCGCGTTCAGGGGGGGCTACGGGGCGGAGAAATCACAAATTATTCATGGATTATTCCCAAAATATTCCCAAATTGTTCCCAGATTATTGTGGATGTCGTTTCTGAAGTGCTATTCCCATCACCTCCGGGATCATCCCCAAACTCAAAATCCCAAAATTCCAGGTTTTTTCGGGAATAAAATCCCATCCCAGGAGATTTTCCAGAACTTTCCTCCTGTTCCCTCACCGGGATCACCCCGAACTCAAAATCCCAAAATTCCAGGTTTTTTCGGGAATAAAATCCCATCCCAGGAGATTTTCCAGATCTTTTCTCCTGTTCCCTCACTGGGATCATCCTGAACTCAAAATCCCAAAATTCCAATTTTTCTTGGGAAAAATTCCCATCCCAAAATTTTTTCCAGCTCTTTTCTCCATGGGATCACCTCTGGGATAATCCCGAACTCAAAATCCCAAAATTCTGCTTTTTCTTGGAAAAAATCCCCATCCCAAAATTTTTTCCAGGTCTTTTTTCCATGGGATCTCCTCTGGGATAATCCCAAACTCAAAATCCCAAAATTCCTTTTTTTCTTGGAATAAAAGCCCATCCCAGCAATTTTTCCAGAACTTTCCTCCTGTTCCCTCACCAGGATCATCCCGAACTCAAAATCCCAAAATTCCAGGTTTTTTTGGAAAAAAATTCCCATCCCAAAATTTTTTCCAGCTCTTTTTCCCATGGGATCTCCTCTGGGATAATCCTGAACTCAAAATCCCAAAATTCCACTTTTTCTTGGGAAAAAATTCCCATCCCAGGAGATTTTCCAGATCTTTTCTCCATGGGATCACCTCTGGGATCATCCCGAACTCAAAATCCCAAAATTCCACTTTTTTTCGGGAAAAGAATTCCCATCCCAAAATTTTTTCTACCTTTTTCCCATGGGATCTCCTCTGGGATAATCCCAAACTCAAAATCCCAAAATTCCACTTTTTTTGGGAATAAAATCCCATCCCAGGAGATTTTCCAGATCTTTCCTCCTCCTCTCCTCACCGGGATCATCCCAAACTCAAAATCCCAAAATTCCACTTTTTTTCGGGAAAAAAATTCCCATCCCAAAACCTTTTCCAGCTCTTTTTCCCATGGGATCACCTCTGGGATCATCCCCAAACTCAAAATCCCAAAATTCCAATTTTTTTGGGAAAAAAATTCCATCCCAGGAGATTTTCCAGATCTTTCCTCCTGTTCCCTCACCGGGATCACCCCGAACTCAAAATCCCAAAATTCCACTTTTTTCTGGGAAAAAATTCCCATCCCGAAACTTTTTCCTCATCTTTTTTCCATGGGATCTCCTCTGGGATAATCCTGAACTCAAAATCCCAAAATTCCACTTTTTTGGGGAATAAAATCCCATCCCAGGAGATTTTCCTCATCTTTCTCCCATGGGATCACCTCTGGGATCATCCTGAACTCACAATCCCAAAATTCCACTTTTTCTTGGAAAAAATTCCCATCCCAAAACTTTTTCCAGCTCTTTTCTCCATGGGATCACCTCTGGGATAATCCCGACCTCAAAATCCCAAAATTCCGTTTTTTCTTGGAATAAAATCCCCATCCCAAAACTTTTTCCAGATCTTTTTCCCATGGGAAAAACTCCGGGATGATCCTGAACTCAAATTCCCAAAATTCCAATTTTTTTGGGAAAAAATTCCCATCCCAGGAGATTTTCCTCATCTTTTTCCCATGGGATCACCTCTGGGATAATCCCAAACTCAAAATCCCAAAATTCCACTTTTTTTGGGAATAAAATCCCATCCCAGGAGATTTTCCAGATCTTTCCTCCTGTTCCCTCACCGGGATCATCCCGAACTCAAAATCCCAAAATTCCAATTATTTTGGGAATAAAATCTCATCCCAGGAGATTTTCCGGAACTTTCCTCCTGTTCCCTCACCGGGACCATCCCAAACTCAAAATCCCAAAATTCCAATTTTTTTTTGAATAAAATCCCATCCCAGGAGATTTTCCAGAACTTTCCTCCTGTTCCCTCACTGGGATCATCCTGATCTCAAAATCCCAAAATTCCACTTTTTGGGAAAAAAAATCCCATCCCAGGAGCTCAAAATCCCAGAATTCCACATTCTCAGGCCCCACTGCGATTTCCATGACCCTGCCCCAATTTTTTGGGGCCGCACTCTGATTTCAGACCCCACCCCAATTTAGGTGCCCCACCCCGAAATTTTGGGTGCCCCACCCTGTTATTTTGGGGTGGCCACCCTAATTTGGGTGCCCCACCTGATATTTTGGGTGCCCCCCCGATATTTTGGGGTGCCCCACCTATATTTTGGGTGCCCCCCCCAATATTTTGGGTGCCCACCCTGATATTTTGGGGTGCCCCACTCTGATATTTGGGTGCCCCATCCCAATATTTTGGGTGCCCCACCTGATATTTTGGGTGCCCCCCCGATATTTTGGGGTGCCCCACCCCAATTTTTGAAGCCCCACCCCAATTTTGGGGCCCCACCCCGATATTTTCCGTGCCCCACCCCAAATATTTTGGGCCCCACGCTGATATTTTGGTGTGCCCAATTTCCGGTCCCACCCCGATATTTTGGGGTGCCCCACCCCAATTTTGGGACCCCACCCCGATATTTTGGGGTGCCCCACCCCAATTTCCATAGCCCCACCCCAATTTTTGAGGCCCCACCCCAATTTTTGGGACCCCACTCCAATATTTTGGGATGCTCCACCCTGATATTTTGGTGTGCCCAATTTCCGGCCCCACCCCGATATTTTGGGTCCCCCACCCCAATTTTTGGGACCCCACCCCAATTTTTGGGACCCCACCCCAATATTTTTGAGGCCCCACCCCAATTTTTGAGGCCCCACCTCAATTTTGGGTGCCCCACCCCAATTTTTGGGCCCTACCTCAATTTCCATTTCCCCACCCTGATATTTTCGAGGCCCCACCCCAATTTTGGGATCCCACCCCAATTTTGGGTGCCCCACCCCAATTTTTGGGCCCTACCTCAATTTCCATTTTCCCACCCTGATATTTTCGAGGCCCCACCCCAATTTTGGGATCCCACCCCAATATTTTGGGGTGCCCCACGCTGATATTTTGGGGTGTCTCACCCTGATTCCCATGGCCCCAATTTCCATTTCCCCACCCCAATTTTGGGCCCCACCCTGATTTCCACGGCCCTAATTTCCGGTCCCACCCCGATATTTTGGGGTGCCCCCCCGAAATTTTGGTGCCCCACCCCGATTTTTGGGACTGCACCCAAATATTTTGGGTGCCCCACCCCAATATTTTGGGCCCTACCTCAATTTCCATTTCCCCACCCTGATATTTTCGAGGCCCCACCCCAATTTTTGGGACCCCACCCCAATATTTTCCATGCCCCACCCCAAATATTCTGGGTCCCACGCTGATATTTTGGTGTGCCCAATTTCCGGTCCCACCCTGATATTTTGGGGTGTCCCACCCTAATTTTGGTGCCCCACCCTGTTATTTTGGGGTGCCCCCCCCGATATTTTGCGTGCCCCATCCCAATATTTTGGGGTGGCCCCCCGATATTTTGGGGTGCCCCACGCTGGTATTTTGGTGTGCCCCATTTCCGGTCCCACCCCGATACTTTGGGGTGCCCCACCCCAATTTCCGGTCCCACCCCGATATTTTGGGGTGCCCAACCCTGATATTTTAGTGTGCCCAATTTCCATAGCCCCACCCCGATATTTTGGGGTGCCCCACCCCAATTTTGGGATCCCACCCCAATTTTTGGGACCCCACCCCGATATTTTGGGGTGCCCCACGCTGATATTTTGGTGTGCCCAATTTCCGGCCCCACCCCGATATTTTGGGGTGCCCCTCCCTGATTCCCACGGCCCCAAATTCCGACCCCAATTTTTGGGACCCCACCCCAATTTTGGGTGCCTCACCCCAAATATTTTGGGTGCCCACCCTAATTTGGGAGCCCCATCCCAATACTTTGGGGTGCCACCCCGAATATTTTGGGGTGCCCCACCCTGATTTCCATGGCCCCAATTTCTGGTCCCACCCCGATATTTTGGGGTGCCCCACCCCGATTTTGGGACCCCATCCCAATTTTGGGACCCCACCCCGATATTTTGGGGTGCCCCTCCCTGATTCCAACGGCCCCAATTTCCGACCCCAATTTTTGGGACTCCACCCCAATTTTGGGACCCCACCCCAATTTTGGGACCCCACCCCGATATTTTGGGTGGCCCACCCCAATTTTGGGACCCCACCCCAATTTTTGAGGCCCCACCCCAATTTTGGGACCCCACCCCGATATTTTCTGTGCCCCACCCCTAATATTTTTGGTCCCCACGCTGATATTTTGGTGTGCCCAATTTCCGTAGCCCCACCCCGATTTTTGAGGCCCCACCCCAATTTTGGGACCCCATCCCAATTTTGGGACCCCACCCCGATATTTTGGGGTGCCCCTCCCTGATTCCCACGGCCCCAATTTCCGACCCCAATTTTTGGGACTCCACCCCAATTTTGGGACCCCACCCCAATTTTGGGACCCCACCCCGATATTTTGGGTGCCCCACCCCAATTTTGGGACCCCACCCCAAGATTTTGGGGTGCCCCACCCCAATATTTTGGGGTGCCCCACCCTGATTCCCATGGCCCCAATTTCCGGTCCCACCCCGATATTTTGGGGTGCCCCACCCCAATTTCCATAGCCCCACCCCAATTTTTGGGACTCCACCCCAATTTTGGGACCCCACCCCAATTTTGGGACCCCACCCCGATATTTTGGGGTGCCCCACGCCATTTTTGGGGTGCCCCACGCCATTTTTGGGGCTCACCTGCGGCGCCAGGGGCTGGGGCAGAGCTCTCATGGGCGCCATGCCCGCGGGGCCGGCGGAGCCGAATTGGCTCAGCAGCGCCTGACGGTTCTGCTGCAGCAGCTGAATTTTGGGAATTTTGGGATGGCAATTCCCTCAAAATCTCGCTCACGGGATCGCCCTTTTCCCCTTTTTCCCTTTTCCCCTTTTTTTCCCATTTTTTTCCCTTCTTTTCCCAGTTTTTTGCCAGTTTTTCCCAGTTTTTTCCCATTTTTTCCCCTTTTTTTTCCCATTTTTTCCCCTTTTTTTCCCATTTTTTTCCCATTTTTCCATCACTTTTCCAGCTTTTTTCTCCATTTCCCCCCACAGTTGCCCCATTTTCCTCTCCATTTTTTCCCATTTTCCCCCTTTTTCCCTTTTCCCATTTTTCCCAGTTTTTTCCCATTTTTTCCCATTTTCCGACTTTTTCCATCACTTTTCCACCTTTTTTCTCCATTTTTCCCCCCTTTTCCCCCCTTTTCCCCCCTTTTCCCCATTTTTCCCATTTTTTCCCATTTTTCCACTTTTCCCATTTTTTCCCTTTTTCCCCTCATTTTTTCCCATTTTTTCCCTTTTTTCCCAGTGTTTCCCTCATTTTTTCCCTTTTCCCCCTAATTTTTTCCCATTGTTTCCCTCATTTTTCCCCATTTTTTTCCCATTTTTTTCCCATTTTTTCATCACTTTTCCACCTTTTTTCTCCATTTTTCCTCCACTGTTGCCCCATTTTCCTTTTTTCCCCATTTTTTCCCTCATTTTTTCCCATTGTTTCCCTCATTTTTTCCCTTTTTTCCAAATTTTTCCCATTTTTCCCTTTTTTTCCATTTTTTCCCTTTTTTTCCCCATTTTTCCATCACTTTTCCACCATTTTTCTCCATTTTCCCCCCACTGTTGCCCCATTTTCTCCTCTTTTTCCCCCTTTTTCCCCCCATTCCCCCACATTTCCCCTATCTTCCCCCCATTTCTCCCCCCATTCCCACCCACATTCCCCCCACTTTTCTCCCCCACAATTCCCATTTTTCCCCCATTCTCCCCCCATTTCCCCCCACATTTCCCCTCTTTCCCCCTCCATTTTCCCCCCATTTTCCCCCATTTTTCCCCCCATAATTCCCATTTTCCCCCATTTTCCCCCATTTCTTCCCCCACTTTTCCCCCCATAATTCCCATTTTTCCCCCCATTTTTCCCCCCATAATTCCCATTTCCCCCCCCATTTTCCCCCCATTCCCCCCCCATTTTTCCCTCCATTCCCCCCCACATTCCCCCCATTTCCCCCCCAGAATTCCCATTTTTCCCCCCATAATTCCCATTTTCCCCCCACATTTCCCCCACATTTTCCCCATATCTCCCCCCATTTCCTCCCCCATTTCCCCCCATTTCTCCCCCCATAATTCCCATTTTTCCCACATTTCCCCCCACATTTCCCCCTCCATTTTTCCCCCATTTCTCCCCACATTTCCCCCCATTTTCCCCCCCATTCCCCCCACATTTCTCCCCACATTTCCCCCATTTCTCCCCCACATTTCCCCTATTTCTCCCTCCATTTTCCCCCCACTTCTCCCCCCATTTTTCCCCCCAGAATTCCCATTTTTCCCCCCATTTCTCCCTGCTTTTTCCCCCCATTCCCCCCCATTTCCCTCCCCATTTTCCCCCACATTTCCCCTATCTCCCCCTCCATTTTCCCCCCATTTCTTCCCCCATTTTCCCATTTTCCCCCCATTTTCTCCCCATTTCTTCCCCCAGTTTTCCCCCCATAATTCCCATTTTCCCCCATTTTTCCCCCCATTTCCTCCCCTCTTTTCCCCCATATTTCCCCCATATTTCCCCCATTTTCCCCCCCACTTTTCCCCCCATAGTTCCCATTTTTCCCCCCATTTTTCCCCCCATAATTCCCATTTTCCCCCCATTTTCCCCCCATTTTCCCCCATTTCTTCCCCCACATTTCCCCCCATAATTCCCATTTTTCCCCCCATTTTCCCCCATTTCTCCCTGTTTTTTCCCCCATTTCTCCCCACATTTTCCCCCATATTTCCCCCATTTTCCCCCCATTTCTCCCTGTTTTTTCCCCCATTTCTCCCCACATTTTCCCCCATTTCCCCCCCCCATTTTCCCCCCACATTCCCCCCATTTTCCCCCCATTTTTCCCCCATTTTTCCCCCGTCCTCCCCCTCACCTGCTGCTGTCCCTGCAGGCGCTGCTGCAGCTGCAGCCTCAGCTGGTTGGGAGCTCCGGGAGGTCTGCTCAGCGCCGGTGGTCCCCGCGCCCCCATCCCCACGGCCGCCGGGAACGGCCCCCGCGGCACCGGCACCGGCGGCACCGATCCGAAGGCTTTCTGCCGCAGCATCCCCGGGAAGCTCCCGGCGGCGGGCGAGGAGGAGGAGGAGGATGAGGAGGATGAGGATGAGGAGGAGGGGAAGGCCGCGGGGAACATGGAGGGTTTGGGCTCCAGGAGCAGCGGCGCCGCCGAGCCCTGCTGGGGTTGGAAGCGTTCGCTCAGCGCCTCCAGGCCTCCGCCCTGGGGGACAGAGTGGCGATTCTGAGACCGGAACGGCACCGGAATCCATTTGGGATCACAGCCCGAAATGCCTTTGGAATCCCATCCCAAAATCCCGTCTGAATCCCACCCGGAATGGCATTGGAACCGCGGCCCGAAATCCATTTGGAACCCCATCTCGAAATCCATTTGGAATCCCATTCCAAAATCCCTTCCAAATCCCACACGGAACGGCAGTGGAACCGCGGCCCGAAATCCATTCGGGATCACAGCCCAAAATCCATTTGGAACCCCATCCCGAAATCCCTTCCGAATCCTACCCGGAACGGCACCGGAACAGCAGCCCGGAACGGTGCCGGGATCCCATCCCGAAATCCATTTGGGATCACAACCCGGAACGGTGACAAAACCACGACCCAAAACCCCTTTGGAATCCCACCCGGAATGGCACCGGAACCACGGCCCGAAATCCATTTGGGATCACAGCCCAAAATCCATTTGGAATCCCACCTGGAACGGCACCGGAACCACGGCCCGAAATCCATTCAGGATCACAGCCCAAAATCCATTTGGAATCCCACCCGGAACGGCACCGGAACCACGGCCCGAAATCCATTCGGGATCACAGCCCAAAATCCCTTCCAAGTCCTATCCCAAAATCCCTTCCAAATCCCACCCGGAACAGCACTGGAACCGCAGCCCAGAACGGTGCCGGGATCCCATCCCAAAATCCATTTGGGATCACAGCCGAAAATCCCTTCCGAATCCCACCCGGAACGGCACCAGAACCGCAGCCCGAAATCCATTTGGGATCACAGCCTGAAATCCCTTTGGAATCCCATCCCAAAATCCCTTTCGAATCCCATTCCAAAATGCCACTGGAATCCCATCCCGAAATCTCTTCGGAATCCCATCCTGAAATCCCTTTGGAATCACAGCCTAAAATCCCTTTGGAATCCAATCCCGAAATTCCTTTGGAATCACATTCTGAAATCCCTTTGGAATCCCAGCCTGGAATGCCTTTGGAACCCAGAATCCCTTTGGATTCCCATCCCGAAATGCCTTTGGAATCCCATCCCAAAATCCCTTCCGAATCCCACCCGGAACGGCACCGGAACCACGGCCCAAAATCCATTCAGGATCACAGCCCAAAATCCATTTGGAACCCCATCCCGAAATCCCTTCCGAATCCTACCCGGAACAGCACTGGAACCGCAGCCCAGAACGGTGCCGGGATCCCATCCCGAAATCCATTTGGGATCACAGCCCAAAATCCCTTCCGAATCCCACCCGGAATGGCACTGGAACCGCGGCCCGAAATCCATTTGGAACCCCATCCCGAAATCCCTTCCGAATCCCATCCAGAACAGCACTGGAACCGCGGCCTGAAATCCATTTGGGATCCCATCCCGAAATCCATTTGGAATCCCATCCCGAAATCCATTTGGAATCCCATCCTGAAATCCCTTCTGAATCCCACCCAGAACAGCACCGGAATCCCACCCAGAATGGCACCGGAACCACGGCCCGAAATCCATTTGGAATCCCATCCCGAAATGCCTTTGGAATCCCATCCCAAAATCCCTTCTGAATCCTACCCGGAACGGCACCAGAACCACGGCCCGGAACGGTGCCAGGATCCCATCCCGAAATCCATTTGGAATTCCATCCCAAAATCCATTTGGAATCCCACCCAGAACGGCACCAGAACTGCAGCCCGGAACAGTGCCAGGATCCCATCCCGAAATCCATTTGGAATCCCATCCCAAAATCCCTTTCGAATCCCATTCCAAAATGCCACTGGAATCCCATCCCAAAATCTCTTTGGAATCCCATCCCGAAATCCCTTTGGAATCACATTCTGAAATCTCCTTGGAATCCCAGCCCAAAATTCCTTTGGAACCCAGAATCCTTTGGAATCCCATCCCAAAATCCTTTTGGAACCCCATCCCAGAACGGTGCCAGAACTGCAGCCTGAAATATCCTTGGAATCACAGCCCCAAATCCCTTTGGAACCCAAAATCCCTTTGGAATCCCATCCTGAAATCCTTTTGGAATCCCAGACCAGAATCGCTTTGGAATCCCATCCCAGAATTCCTTTGGAACCCAAAATCTCTTTGGAATCCAATCCCAAAATGCCAGCAGAATCCCATCCCAAAATCTCTTTGGAATCCCAGCCCAAAATCCCTTTGGAACCCCAAATCCCTTTGGAATCCCGTCCCAAAATCTCTTTGGAATCCAATCCCAGAATCCCTTTGAAATCACAGCCCAGAATGGCACCGGAATCTCCATCCCAAAATCTCTTTGGAATCCCATCCCAAAATCCCTTTCGAATCCCATTCCAAAATGCCACTGGAATCCCATCCCAAAATCCCTTTGGAACCCCATCCCAAAATTTCTTTGGAATCCCAGCCCAGAATGCCTTTGGAATCCCATTCTGAAATCCCTTCGGAATCACAGCCTAAAATCCCTTTGGAATCCCATCCCGAAATCCCTTTGGAATCCCAGCCCGGAATTCCTTTGGAATCACATTCTGAAATCTCCTTGGAATCCCAGCCCAAAATCCTTTTGGAACGCAGAATCCTTTGGAATCTCATCCCAAAATCCTTTTGGAACCCCATCCCAGAACGGTGCCAGAACTGCAGCCTGAAATATCCTTGGAATCACAGCCCCAAATCCCTTTGGAACCCAAAATCCCTTTGGAATCCCATCCTGAAATCCTTTTGGAATCCCAGACCAGAATCGCTTTGGAATCCCATCCCAGAATTCCTTTGGAACCCAAAATCTCTTTGGAATCCAATCCCAAAATGCCAGCAGAATCCCATCCCAAAATCTCTTTGGAATCCCAGCCCAAAATCCCTTTGGAACCCCAAATCCCTTTGGAATCCCGTCCCAAAATCTCTTTGGAATCCAATCCCAGAATCCCTTTGAAATCACAGCCCAGAATGGCACCGGAATCTCCATCCCAAAATCTCTTTGGAATCCCATCCCAAAATCCCTTTCGAATCCCATTCCAAAATGCCACTGGAATCCCATCCCAAAATCCCTTTGGAACCCCATCCCAAAATTTCTTTGGAATCCCAGCCCAGAATGCCTTTGGAATCCCATTCTGAAATCCCTTCGGAATCACAGCCTAAAATCCCTTTGGAATCCCATCCCGAAATCCCTTTGGAATCCCAGCCCGGAATTCCTTTGGAATCACATTCTGAAATCTCCTTGGAATCCCAGCCCAAAATCCTTTTGGAACGCAGAATCCTTTGGAATCTCATCCCAAAATCCTTTTGGAACCCCATCCCAGAACGGTGCCAGAACTGCAGCCTGAAATATCCTTGGAATCACAGCCCCAAATCCCTTTGGAACCCAAAATCCCTTTGGAATCCCATCCTGAAATCCTTTTGGAATCCCAGACCAGAATCGCTTTGGAATCCCAGCCCAGAATTTCCTTTGGAACCCAAAATCTCTTTGGAATCCAATCCCAAAATGCCAGCAGAATCTCATGCCAAAATCTCTTTGGAATCCCATCCCGAAATTCCTTTCGATCCCAAAAATCCCTTTGGAATCCTAGCCTGAAACCTCTTTGGGATCCCATCCCAAATGCCTCCAGAATCCCATCCCCGAATCCCTTTGGAATCCAATCCCAGAATCCCTTTGGAATCCAATCCCAGAATGCCTCTGGAACCAAAAATCCCTTTGGAATCCCATCCCAAAATGTCGCTGGAATCCCATCCCCAGATTCCTCTGGATCCCGGAATCCCTTTGGAATCACAGCCTGGAATTCCTTTGGAACCAAAAATCCCTTTGGAATCACAGCCCGGAATGGTGCCTGAATCCCATCTCAAAATCTCATTGGAATCCCAGCCCCAAATTCCTCTGGATCCCAGAATCCCTTTGGAATCCAATCCCCAAATCCCTTTGGAATCCAATCCCCAAATCCCTTTGGAATCCAATCCCTAAATGCCTTTGAAGCCCAGAACCTCTTTGGAATCCAATCCCAATATTGTTTATGGAGTCCAATCCCAAAATCCCTTTGAATCCCAAAATTCCTTTGGAGCCCAAAATTCCTTTGGAACCCAATCCCAAAATCTCTTTGGGATCCAATCCCAAAATCCCTTCGGAGCCCAAAATCTTTTTGGAATCTGATCCCAAAATGCCTTTGCAATCCAATCCCAAAATCTCTTTTGAATTCCATCCCAGAATTCCTTTGGAACCCAAAACCTCTTTGGAATCCAATCCCAAAATGCCTCCGGAATGCTAGCCCAGAACGCCATTGGAATCACATCCCAAAATTCCTCTGGAGCTCAAAATCTCTTCGGAATCCAATACCAAAATGCTGCCGGAATCCCATCCCAAAATCCCTTTGGAACCCAAAATCTCTTTGGAATCCAATCCCAAAATCTCTTTTGAATCCAATCCCAAAATGCCTCCAGAGTCTCATCCCAAAATGCCTTCAGAACCCAAAATCTCTCTGGAATCCCATCCCGAAATCCCTTTGGAGTGCAAAATGTTTTTGGAATCTGATCCCAAAATGCCTTTGCAATCCAATCCCAAAATCTCTTTTGAATTCCATCCCAGAATTCCTTTGGAACCCAAAATCTCTTTGGAATCCAATCCCAAAATGCTGCAGGAATCCCATCCCAAAATCCCTTTGAAACCCAAAATCTCTTTGGAATCCAGTCCCGAAATCTCTTTTGAATCCAATCTTAAAATGCCTCCGGAGTCCCATCCCAAAATGCCTTCAGAACCCAAAATCTCTCTGGAATCCCATCCCAAAATCCCTTTGGAATCCAATCCCGAAATCCCTTTGGAATCCAATCCCAAAATCTCTCTGGAATCCCATCCCAAAATCCCTTTGGAATCCAATCCCTAAATCCCTTTGGAATCCAATCCCCAAATCCCTTTGAAGCCCAGAATCTCTTTGGAATCCAATCCCAATATTGTTTATGGAGTCCAATCCCAAAATCCCTTTGGATCCCAAAATTCCTTCGGAACCCAATCCCAAAATCCCTTTGGAACCCAATCCCAAAATCTCTTTGGGATCCAATCCCTAAATCCCTTTGGATCCCAATCCCAAAATCTCTTTGGGATCCAATCCCTAAATCCCTTTGGAGCCCAATCCCAAAACCCCTTTGGATTCCCATCCCAAAGTCTCCTTGGAATCCCAGCCCAAAATTCCTTCGGATCCCAGAATCCCTTGGGATTCTCAGCCTGGAATGCCTTCGGAACCCCAAATCCCTTCAGAATCCAACCCCGAAATCTCTTTGGAATCCAATCCCGAAATCTCTTTGGAATCCCATCCTGGAATTCCTTTGGACCCAGAATCATTTTGGCATCCCATCCCAAAATGCTGCCAGAATCCCATCCCCAAATTCCTTTGGAACCCAAAATCTCTTTGGAATCCCAGCCCAGAATTCCTCTGGAACCCAAAATGCCTCCGGAATCCCATGCCAAAATCTCTTTGGAATCCCATCCTGAAATTCCTTTCGATCCCAAAAATCCCTTTGGAATCCTAGCCTGAAACCTCTTTGGGATCCCATCCCAAATGCCTCCGGAATCCCATCCCCGAATCCCTTTGGAATCCAATCCCAGAATGCCTTTGGAATCCAATCCCAGAATCCCTTTGGAATCCAATCCCAGAATCCCTTTGGAATCCAATCCCAGAATCCCTTTGGAACCAAAAATCACTTTGGAATCCCAGCCCAAAATGTCGCTGGAATCCCAGCCCGAAATTCCTCTGGATCCCAAAATCCCTTTGGAATCCAATCCCAAAATCCCTTTGGAATCCAATCCCAAAATCCCTTTGGAATCCAATCCCTAAATGCCTTTGAAGCCCAGAATCTCTTTGGAGTCCAATCCCAAAATCCCTTTGGATCCCAAAATCTCTTTGGATTCCCATCCCAAAATCCCTTTGGAGTCCAAAATCTTTTTGGAATCTGATCCCAAAATGCCTTTGGAATCCAATCCCGAAATCTCTTTTGAATTCCATCCCAGAATTCCTTTGGAACCCAAAACCTCTTTGGAATCCAATCCCAAAATGCTTCCGGAATCCTAGCCCAGAATGCCATTGGAATCACATCCCAAAATTCCTCTGGAACCCAAAACCTCTTTGGAATCCAATCCCAAAATCCCTTTGGATCCCAAAATCTCTTTGGATTCCCATCCCAAAATCTCTTTGGGATCCAATCCCAAAATCCATTTGGAACCCAAAATTTCTTTGGATTCCTATCCCATAATCCCTTTGGATCCGAAAATCCCTCCAGAGTCCAATCCCAAAATCTCTTTGGAACCCAATCCCAAAATCTCTTTCCAATCCAATCCGAAAATCTCTTTGGATTCCCATCCCAAAATCTCTTTGGATTCCCATCCCAAAATCCCTTTGGATTCCCATCCCAAAATCCCTTTGGAGCCATTTTTTCCCATTTTCCCCCCATTTTTCCCCACGTATTTCCCCATTTTTCCCCCCATTTTTTCTCCATTTTCCCCCAAATTCCCCCAAATTCTCTCACCTGCACGAGTTTATCAATCCCCAGAGCTCTGTCGAGCTCCGTCTCGTCCTTCCTATTTGTTCCCCCAAATTTTCTCCGATTTCCTCCAATTTCCCCCAATTTTTATCCAAATTTTCCCAAAATTTCCTGTTTTTTCCCCGAATTCTCTCACCGGCACAAGTTTATCGATCCCCAGAGCTCTGTCGAGCTCGGCGAGCTCTGGCTCCTCCTTCCCATTTTTTCCCCAAATTTCCCAATTTTTCCCTGCATTTTCACCATTTTTTCCCCAAATTTCGCCATTTTTTGCCCAAATTTTGCCATTTATTTCCCAAATTCCCCCATTTTCCCCCAAATTCTCTCACCTGCATGAGTTTATCAATCCCCTGGGCTCTATTGAGCTTGGCGAGCTCTGGCTCCTCCTTCCCATTTTTTCCCCCAAATTTTCTCCAATTTACCCCAATTTCCCCCAATTTTTTTCCAATTTTTCCCCATTTTTTCCCCCAAATTCTCCCAAATTTTCCGTTTTTCCCCAGTTTTTCCCCAAATTCTCTCACCTGCATGAGTTTATCAATCCCCAGAGCTCTGTCGAGTTCCGTCTCATCCTTCCCATTTGTTCCCCAAAATTTTCTCCGATTTCCTCCAATTTCCCCCAAATTATACCCAAATTTTCCCAAAATTTCCTGTTTTTTCCCCAAATTCTCTCACCTGCACGAGTTTATCGATGCCCAGGGCTCTGTCGAGCTCAGCAAGCTCTGGCTCCTCCTTCCCATTTTTTCCCCAAATTTCTCCATTTTTCCCTGCATTTTTCCCATTTTTTCCCCAAATTTCGCCATTTTTTACCCAAATTTCCCAATTTTTTTCTGATTTTTGCCCAAATTCCCCCATTTTTCCCTGCATTTTTGCCATTTTTTCCCCAAATTTCGCCATTTTTTCCCCAAATTTCGCAATTTTTTCCCCAAATTCCCCCATTTTTCCCCCAAATTCTCTCACCTGCACGAGTTTATCGAAGCCCAGGGCTCTGTCGAGCTCAGCAAGCTCTGGCTCCTCCTTCCCATTTTTTCCCCCAAATTTTCTCCAATTTACCCCAATTTATCCCAATTTACCCCAGCTTTTTCCAATTTTTCCCCATTTTTTTCCCCAAATTCTCCCAAAATTTCCCTTTTTTTCCCCGTTTTTCCCCAAATTCTCTCACCTGCACAAGTTTATCGATCCCCAGGGCTCTGTCGAGCTCAGCGAGCTCTGGCTCCTCCTTCCCATTTTTTCCCCAAATTTCCCCATTTTTCCCTGCATTTTTGCCATTTTTTCCCCAAATTTTGCCATTTTTTCCCCAAATTCCCCCGTTTTTCCCCAAATTCTCTCACCTGCACGAGTTTATCGATGCCCAGGGCTCTGTCGAGCTCGGCGAGCTCGGTCTCGTCCTTCCCATTTTTTCCCCAAATTTTCCCTGCATTTTTGCCATTTTTTCCCCAAATTCCCCCATTTTTCCCCCAAATTCTCTCACCTGCATGAGTTTATCAATCCCCAGGGCTCTGTCGAGCTCGGTCTCATCCTTCCCATTTTTTCCCCAAATTTCCCAATTTTTCCCTGCATTTTCGCCATTTTTTCCCCAAATTCCACAATTTTTTACCCAAATTCCCCCATTTTTTTCCCAAATTTCCCGTTTTTCCCCCAAATTCTCTCACCTGCATGAGTTTATCAATCCCCAGGGCTCTGTCGAGCTCAGCGAGCTCTGGCTCCTCCTTCCCATTTTTTCCCCAAATTTCCCCATTTTTCCCTGCATTTTTGCCATTTTTTCCCCAAATTTCCCAATTTTTTGCCCAAATTCCCCCATTTTTCCCCCAAATTCTCTCACCTGCACGAGTTTATCAATCCCCAGGGCTCTGTCGAGCTCGGCGAGCTCTGGCTCCTCCTTCCCATTTTTCCCCATTTTCCCCTCCAAATTTCCCCCATTTTTCCCAGCATTTTTTCCCATTTTTTCCCCCAAATTTCCCCAAATTTCCCCACTCTCACCTGCATGAGTTTGTCGAGCTCGGCAAGCTCAGTCTCGTCCTTCCCATTTTTTCCCCCAAATTTTCTCCAATTTACCCCAATTTATCCCAATTTCCCCCAATTTTTACCCAAATTTTCCCCAAATTCCCCCGTTTTTCCCCCAAATTCTCTCACCTGCACGAGTTTATCGATGCCCAGGGCTCTGTCGAGCTTGGCAAGCTCAGTCTCGTCCTTCCCATTTATTCACCCAAATATTCTCCAATTTCCTCCAATTTCCCCCAACTTTTTCCAATTTTTCCCCATTTTTTCCCCAATTTTTTCTCCATTTTATCCCCAAATTTCCCCAAATTTCCTGAAATTCCCCCAAATTCTCTCACCTGCATGAATTTATCAATCCCCAGGGCTCTATTGAGCTTGGCGAGCTCTGTCTCATCCTTCCCATTTTTTCCCCCAAATTTTCTCCAATTTACCCCAATTTCCCCCAATTTTTTCCAATTTTTCCCCATTTTTTCCCCCAAATTCTCCCAAATTTTCCGTTTTTCCCCAGTTTTTCCCCAAATTCTCTCACCTGCACGAGTTTATCAATCCCCAGGGCTCTGTCGAGCTCAGTGAGCTCTGGCTCCTCCTTCCCATTTTTTCCCCAAATTTCTCCATTTTTCCCTGCATTTTTGCCATTTTTCCCCAAATTTCCCAATTTTTTGCCCAAATTTCCAATTTTTTTCCGATTTTTGCCCAAATTCCCTCATTTTTCCCCCAAATTCTCTCACCTGCACGAGTTTATCGATGCCCAGGGCTCTGTCGAGCTCTGGCTCCTCCTTCCCATTTTTTCCCCAAATTCCCCCATTTTTCCCTGCATTTTCGCCATTTTTCCCCAAATTTCGCCATTTTTTGTCCAAATTCCCCCATTTTTTTCCCAAATTCCCCCATTTTTCCCCCAAATTCTCTCACCTGCACGAGTTTCTCAATCCCCAGAGCTCTGTCGAGTTCCATCTCGTCCTTCCCATTTGTTCCCCAAATTTTCTCCGATTTCCTCCAATTTCCCCAATTTTACCCAAATTTTCCCAAAATTTCCTGTTTTTTCCCCAAATTCTCACCTGCACGAGTTTCTCAATCCCCAGGGCTCTGTCGAGCTCTGGCTCCTCCTTCCCATTTTTTCCCCAAATTTCCCCATTTTTCCCTGCATTTTTGCCATTTTTTCCCCAAATTTCCCAATTTTTTGCCCAAATTCCCCCATTTTTCCCCCAAATTCTCTCACCTGCACGAGTTTATCAATCCCCAGGGCTCTGTCGAGCTCGGCGAGCTCTGGCTCCTCCTTCCCATTTTTCCCCATTTTCCCCTCCAAATTTCCCCCATTTTTCCCAGCATTTTTTCCCATTTTTTCCCCAAATTTCCCCAAATTTCCCCACTCTCACCTGCATGAGTTTGTCGAGCTCGGCAAGCTCAGTCTCGTCCTTCCCATTTTTTCCCCCAAATTTTCTCCAATTTACCCCAATTTATCCCAATTTCCCCAATTTTTACCCAAATTTTCCCCAAATTCCCCCGTTTTTCCCCCAAATTCTCTCACCTGCACGAGTTTATCGATGCCCAGGGCTCTGTCGAGCTTGGCAAGCTCAGTCTCGTCCTTCCCATTTATTCACCCAAATATTCTCCAATTTCCTCCAATTTCCCCCAACTTTTTCCAATTTTTCCCATTTTTTCCCCAATTTTTTCTCCATTTTATCCCCAAATTTCCCCAAATTTCCTGAAATTCCCCCAAATTCTCTCACCTGCATGAATTTATCAATCCCCAGGGCTCTATTGAGCTTGGCGAGCTCTGTCTCATCCTTCCCATTTTTTCCCCCAAATTTTCTCCAATTTACCCCAATTTCCCCCAATTTTTTCCAATTTTTCCCCATTTTTTCCCCCAAATTCTCCCAAATTTTCCGTTTTTCCCCAGTTTTTCCCCAAATTCTCTCACCTGCACGAGTTTATCAATCCCCAGGGCTCTGTCGAGCTCAGTGAGCTCTGGCTCCTCCTTCCCATTTTTCCCCAAATTTCTCCATTTTTCCCTGCATTTTTGCCATTTTTCCCCAAATTTCCCAATTTTTTGCCCAAATTTCCCAATTTTTTCCGATTTTTGCCCAAATTCCCTCATTTTTCCCCCAAATTCTCTCACCTGCACGAGTTTATCGATGCCCAGGGCTCTGTCGAGCTCTGGCTCCTCCTCCCATTTTTTCCCCAAATTCCCCCATTTTTCCCTGCATTTTCGCCATTTTTTCCCCAAATTTCGCCATTTTTTGTCCAAATTCCCCCATTTTTTTCCCAAATTCCCCCATTTTTCCCCCAAATTCTCTCACCTGCACGAGTTTCTCAATCCCCAGAGCTCTGTCGAGTTCCATCTCGTCCTTCCCATTTGTTCCCCCAAATTTTCTCCGATTTCCTCCAATTTCCCCAATTTTTACCCAAATTTTCCCAAAATTTCCTGTTTTTTCCCCAAATTCTCACCTGCACGAGTTTCTCAATCCCCAGGGCTCTGTCGAGCTCTGGCTCCTCCTTCCCATTTTTTCCCAAATTTCCCCATTTTTCCCTGCATTTTTGCCATTTTTTCCCCAAATTTTGCCATTTTTTTCCCAAATTCCCCCGTTTTTCCCCCAAATTCTCTCACCTGCACGAGTTTATCGATGCCCAGGGCTCTGTCGAGCTCGGCGAGCTCGGTCTCGTCCTTGCCGCTCAGGAAGCTCACGAGCTGCTCCAGCAGAGCTTTCTCGTCGTTCCTGCCCTCGGCCGTCGTGGGCGGGCACAGCAGATCGTCCAGCTGGGAATTGAGGCATGGTCTGGGGAAAAAACGGGGAAAACGGGAAAATTCCCGGTGAAAAATGGGCGAAAATGAGGAAAAAAAATCCCTGGTTTAAAATGGGGGAATGTGGGGAAAACGCAGCTGGGAAAAATTCGCAGTTGAAAAGAGAGGAATGTGGGGAAAATGTAGCCTGGAAGGGGTGAAAAAAGTGGGGAAAAAAGGGGAATGGGGGAAAAATGGGGGGAAAAATGGGGAAAAATATGGGGGGAAATGGGGAAAAAATGGGGAATAGAAGGGGGGAAAATTGGGAATTCCAATGGGAAAATTCCAATGGGAAAATCTCAATGGGAAAATTCCTATAGGACAATTCCCAATGGGAAAATTCCAATGGGAAAATTCCCAATGGGGAAATTCCAGTGGGAGAATCCCAATGGAAAAATTCCAAGGGGTTAATCCAAATGGGAGAATTCCCAATGGGAAAATTCCAATACGACAATTCCCAATGGGGAAATTCCCAGTGGAGAAATTCCAGTGGGAGAATTCCCAATGGGAAAATTCCAATGGGTTAATCCAAATGGGAAAAACCCCAATAGGACAATTCCGTCGGGAGAATTCCCAACGCGACAATCCCAATGGGAAAATCCCAATGGGAGAATTCCAAAGGGAGAATCCCAATGGGAAAATCCCAAATGGAGAATTCCAAAGGCAGAATCCCAATGGGAAAATCCCAATGGGAGAATTCCAAAGGGAGAATCCTAATGGGAAAATCCCACTGGGATAATTCCAAAGGGAGAATCCCAATGGGAGAATTTCAACGGGAGAATTCCCCGATGGGAAAATTCCCATGGGAAAATCCCAATGGGAGAATTCCCATTTGATAATTCCAACGGGAAAATTCCAATGGGATAATCCCAATGAGAGAATTCCCAATGCGATAATTCCCAATGAGAAAAACCCAATGGAAAATTCCCAATGCGATAATTCCAATGGGATAATCCCAATACGACAATTCCCAATGAGAAAATTCCCAATGGGGAAATTCCAGTGGGAGAATCCCAATGGAAAAATCCCAATGGGTTAATCCAAATGGGAAAAACCCCAATAGGACAATTCCATTGGGAAAATTCCCAACGCGACAATCCCAATTGGAAAATCCCAATGGGAAAATCCCAATGGGAGAATTCCAAAGGGAGAATCCCAATGGGAAAATCCCAAATGGAGAATTCCAAAGGGAGAATCCCAATGGGAAAATCCCAAATGGAGAATTCCAAAGGGAGAATCCCAATGGGAAAATCCCAATGGGAGAATTCCAAAGGGAGAATCCCAATGGGAAAATCCCAATGGGAGAATTCCAAAGGGAGAATCCCAATGGGAAAATCCCAATGGGAGAATTCCAAAGGGAGAATCCCAATGGGAAAATCCCAAATGGAGAATTCCAAAGGGAGAATCCCAATGGGAAAATCCCAAATGGAGAATTCCAAAGGGAGAATCCCAATGGGAAAATCCCAATGGGAGAATTCCAAAGGGAGAATCCCAATGGGAAAATCCCACTGGGAAAATTCCAGCGCAATAATTCCAATGGGAGAATTTCAATGGGATAATTCCCCAATGGGAAAATTCCCATGGGAAAATCCCAATGGGAGAATTCCCATTTGATAATTCCAACAGGAAAATTCCAATGGGATAATCCCAATGAGAGAATTCCCAATGCGATAATTCCCAATGAGAAAATCCCAATGGGAAATTCCCAATGCGATAATTCCAATGGGATAATCCCAATACGACAATTCCCAATGGGAAAATTCCCAATGGGGAAATTCCAGTGGGAGAATCCCAATGGAAAAAATTCCAATGGGTTAATCCAAATGGGAAAAACCCCAATAGGACAATTCCGTCGGGAGAATTCCCAACGCGACAATCCCAATTGGAAAATCCCAATGGGAAAATCCCAATGGGAGAATTCCAAAGGGAGAATCCCAATGGGAGAATTTCAACGGGAGAATTCCCCGATGGGAAAATTCCCATGGGAAAATCCCAATGGGAGAATTCCCATTTGATAATTTCAACGGGAAAATTCCAATGGGATAATCCCAATGAGACAATTCCCAATGCGATAATTCCAAATGAGAAAAACCCAATGGAAAATTCCCAATGCGGTAATTCCAATGGGATAATCCCAATACAACAATTCCCAATAGGAAAATTCCCAATGGGGAAATTCCAGTGGGAGAATCCCAATGGAAAAATCCCAATGGGTTAATCCAAATGGGAAAAACCCCAATAGGACAATTCCATTGGGAAAATTCCCAACACGACAATCCCAATTGGAAAATCCCAATGGGAAAATCCCAATGGGAGAATTCCAAAGGGAGAATCCCAATGGGAAAATCCCAATGGGAGAATTCCAAAGGGAGAATCCCAATGGGAAAATCCCACTGGGAGAATTCCAGTGCAATAATTCCAATGGGAGAATTTCAACGGGATAATTCCCCGATGGGAAAATTCCCATGGGAAAATCCCAATGGGAGAATTCCCATTTGATAATTTCAACGGGAAAATTCCAATGGGATAATCCCAATGAGAGAATTCCCAATGCGATAATTCCAATGGGAAAATTCCCAATGGGAGAATTCCAATGGGAAAATTCCCAATGGGACAATTCCCAATGAGAAAATCCCAGTCGGAGAATCCCAATGGGAAAATTCAATGGGATCATTCCAATGGGAAAATCCCAATGGGATCATTCCAATGGGATAACTCCCAGTGGGAAAATTCCCAATGGGAAAATCCCAATAGGAGAATTCCCAACGGGATAATCCAATGCAAGAATTCTAATGGAAGAATTCCCAAGAGGAAAATTCCCAACGGGATAATTCCCAAAAGGCAAAATTCCCACGAGAAAATCCCAATGGGATAATCCCAATGGGAAAATTCCCAATGGGAAAATTCCCAATGAGAAAAACCCAATGGAAAATTCCCAATGCGATAATTCCAATGGGAAAATCCCAATGGGATAATTCTCAGTGGGAAAATACCCTATGGGAAAATCCCAATGGGAGAATCCCAATTGGAAAATTCCAATAGGAAAATTCCCAATGGGAAAATTCCCAATGGGACAATTCGAATGGGAAAATTCCCAATGGGAAAATCCCAATGGGATCATTCCAATGGGAAAATCCTAGTTGGAGAATCCCAATGGGAAAATCCAATGGGATCATTCCAAAGGGAAAATCCCAATGGGATAATCCCAATGGGAAATTCCCAATGGGAGAATTCCCATTTGATAATTCCAATGGGAAAATTCCAATGGGAAAATCCCAATGGGAAAATCCCAATGGAATAATTCCAATGGGAAAATCCCAATGGGGGAATTCAAATCGGAAAGTCCCAATGGGAGAATTCCCAATGCAATAATTCCCAATGGGAAAATCCCAATGAGACAATTCCAATGGGAAAATCCCAATGGGATAATCCCAATGGGAAAATCCCAAAGGGAGAACTCAAATCGGACAATCCCAACGGGATAACTCCCAGAATTCCACGCGGGAACAAACCCAAACCAGGATTTCCCGATTTTTTTCCCCGGAAAAAGACTCGGGAAGGACTCACTCTTCCGGTTTGGCGCCGCGGCCGACGGCGGCCATGTTGGGCTCGGCCCACGGCATCGGCTCCAGCCCCGCCCCGAACTGCGGCTCGGCCACGCCCAGCTCCAGCTCCGGCAGCCCTGCGGGAATCGGGAATGGAGATTTGAGGGGCGGAATTCCACAGGAAAACTTCAGGAGACACGGGAAAATTGGGGAAAAAAGCGCCCCGCCAAAACCTGCTTTCCCACGGAAATTTGCGGAAAACCTCAGGGAAATGTGGGGGAAGTGCAACTCCAAGACTCTTTTTTTCTGGGGAATTTTTGGGATTTTTCCGTGGTGTTTCACAGGAAAGCTCAGGGGAACGTGGGAAAGTTGGGAAAACTGCCCCTCCCACCCCTTTTTCCATGGAATTTCATGGAAAACATTGGGAAATATAGGAAAATTGGGGAAAGTGCCCCTCCCCCACCATTTTCCCCATGGAATTTCACAGAAAAACTTTAGAAAACGCGAGAAAATTGGGGAAAGTGCCCCTCCCACCCCTTTTTCCCATGGAATTTTGTGGAGAAACTTCGGAAAACGTCGGAGAAGAGTCACTCCAACACCTTTTTCCCCACGGAATTCCACGGAAAAACTTCGGAAAACGTTGGAAAAATGACCCCAAACACCTTTTTCCCACAGAATTTTCTGGAAAATCCTGGGAAGAGCGCACCTGGGTCGGCGGGGAAGGCTCCGGCGGCACTCCCGGAGGCTCTCCCGGCGCGGCCGTTCCCGTTCCCGGGGCCGTTCCCGGGGCCGTTCCCATTCCCGGGACACGGAGCCGCGCGGAGCTGCGGAGGATCCGCGGAATCGCAGAAATCGAAGGCACCGCGGGAGCCGGGGAGGGACTGGGCACCGCTGAGAGCTGGAATGGGGAAAATATGGGAGAGTGGGAATTATGGGAATGGGATCGGGAATGGGGTTGGGAATGGAATGGGAATGGGGATGGGAATGGAATGGGAATGGGAATGGGAATGGAATGGGAATGGAATGGAACGGGAATGGGAATGGGAATGAATTGGGAATGGGAGTGGGAATAAGAATGGAACGGAATGGAATGGAATGGAATGGAACGGAATGGGAATGGAATGGGAACAGGAATGGGAATGAGATTGGGAACGGAATGGAAATAGAATGGAAATGGGAATGGGAATTAAGAGAATAGGATAATGAGAATGGGAATGGAATGGGAATGGGGATGGGAATGGGAGCGAGAATTATGAGAATGGGATAATGGGAATGGGAATGGGATTGGAATGGGAATGGGAATGGGAATGGAATGGGAATGGAATGGGGATGGGAATGGAATGGGAATGGGAATGGAATGGGAATGGAATGGGGATGGGAATGGAATGGGAATGGGAATTATGAGAATGGGATAATGGGAATGGGAATGGGAATGGAATGGGAGTGGGAATGGGAACAGAATGGGAATGGAATGGGAACAGGAATGGGAATGAGATTGGGAATGGAATGGGAATGGAATGGGAATGGGAATTATGAGAATGGGAATGGAATGGGAACGGGAACGGGAATGGGAAGGGAATGGAATGGGAATGGAATGGGAATGGGAATGGGAATAGGAATGGGAATTATGGGAATGGGAATGGGATAATGGGAATGGGAGTGGGAACAGGAATGGGAATGGGGATGGGATTGGAATGGGAATGGAATGGGAATTATGGGAATGGATTGGGATTGGGATTGGGAATGGAATGGGAATGCAATGGGAATGGGAACGAAATGGGAACGGAATGGGAATGGAATGGGAATGGAATGGGAATTATAGGAATGGAATGGGAATGGAATGGGAATGAGAATGGATTGGGAATGGAATTGGATTGGGAATGGGAGTGGGAACAGGAATGGGAATGGGATTGGATTGGGAATGGGATGGGAATGGGATGGGAATAGGAATTATGGGAATGGAATGGGAATGGGAATTATGGAAATGGAATGGGAATTATGGGAATGGATTGGGATTGGGATTGGGAATGGAATGGGAATGGAATGGGAATGCAATGGGAATGGGAACGGGAACGAAATGGGAATGGGATCGGAATGGGATCAGAATGGGATTGAAGTCCCTTTCCTCCCTAAATTCCAGGATTTCTGACACCCCATGACATTCCCTTTCCCTCCCACATTCCCAAATTCCCTCTCCGCCCCTCCAGAGCCTCTCCAGGCCATTCCCGAATGATTGACAGGATCCCAAGGAAAACCTGGAGCACTCTGGGGTCGGATCAGGACAAGGCCCTGACCCCATTGCCATCCCAATCCCATCCCACTCCTGATCCCAATCCCATTCCCATTCCCATTCCCACTGTTCCCATTCCATTCCCATTACCCTTCCCATAATTCCCATTCCCATTCCTATTCCTTATCGCAATCCCATTCCCATTCCCATACCAATCCCAATCCCACTCCCATCCCCGATCCCAATCCCATTCCCATACCAATCCCATCCCAATCGCATCCCCATCGCCACTGTTCCCATTCCCATTCCACTCCCATTACCCTTCCCATAATTCCCATTCCCATTCCTCATCCCAATCCCATTCCAATTCCCAATCCAATCCCAATCCCAATCCCAATCCCATCCCCGATCCCAATCCCATTCCCAATCCCAATCCCATCCCATTCCCATCCCAATCCCATCCCCATCGCCACTGTTCCCATTCCCATTCCATTCCCATTACCCTTCCCATAATTCCCATTCCCATTCCTCATCCCATTCGCATTCCCATCCCAATCCCAATCCCAATCCCAATCCCAATCCCAATCCAGCCCCAGCCCCATTCCCATTCCCATCCCAATCCTATTCCCAATCCCAATCCCAATCCAGTCCCAATCCCAATCCAATCCCAATCCCATTCCCATTCCCACCCCAATCCCATTCCCAATCCCAATCCAGTCCCAATCCCAATCCCAATCCAATCCCAATCCCAATCCCAATCCCAATCCCAATCCCATTCCCATTCCCACCCTAATCCCATTCCCAATCCCAATCCAATCCCAATCCCAATCCAGTCCCAATCCCATTCCCATTCCCATCCCAATCCCAATCCAGTCCCAGTCCCAATCCAATCCCAATCCCATTCCCATTCCCATTCCCAATCCCAATCCAGTCCCAATCCCATTCCCATTCCCAATCCCAATCCAGTCCCAATCCCATTCCCATTCCCATTCCCAAGCCCAATCCCAATCCCAATCCAGTCCCAATCCCATTCCCATTCCCAATCCCAATCCAGTCCCATTCCCATTCCCATTCCCAAGCCCAATCCCAATCCCAATCCAGTCCCAATCCCATTCCCATTCCCATTCCCAATCCCAATCCAGTCCCAATCCCAATCCCATTCCCATCCCAATCCCATTCCCAATCCCAATCCCAATCCCATTCCCAATCCCAATCCCAATCCCAATCCCGAATTTCCTCCGGATCCACATACGCGGCATTCCCGTGGGAGCTCTGGCGGCAGTGCTGGGCTGGAGCGGCGCCGGGAGCAACTCCGGCTTCACTCCCGACATTCCTCCGGACATTCCCGCGGCCATTCCGGACATTCCCGCGGCCATTCCAGACATTCCTCCGGTCATTCCTCCAGCCATTCCCGTGGCCATTCCGGAAATTCCTGCGGTCATTCCTCCGGACATTCCTCCGGACATTCCGCCGGCCATTCCCGCGGCCATTCCGGAGTCGCCCCGCTCGGGGCCGCACATTCCCGATTTTTCCAGGGAAGGCAGGAGCTGATCCAACTGTTCCAGCTCGGTGGCAAACTGTGGAAAAAGGGGAAATTTATGGGATTGAGGGCGGATGGACGGAAGGGGAATTATGGGATTGAAGGTCCCGGGGTGGTTCTGAAATTCCGAGGATTTCCAGGAATTATGGGGGCTCAGGTGGATGGGAATGGGAATGGGAATGGGAATGGAATGCAATGGAATGGGAATGGGAATGGGAATGGAATGGAATGGAATGGGAATGGGAATGGAATGGGAATGGGAATGGATTGGGAATGGGAATGGAATGCAATGGAATGGAAATGGGAATGGAATGGAATGGAATGGAATGGAATGGAATGGAATGGAATGGAATGGGAATGGGAATGGAATGGGAATGGGAATGGAATGGGAATGGGAATGGAATGGGAATGGAATGGAATGGAATGGAATGGAATGGAATGGGAATGGGAATGGAATGGGAATGGGAATGGAATGGGAATGGGAATGGAATGGGAATGGAAATGGGAATGCAATGGAATGGAATGGAATGGAATGGAATGGGAATGGGAATGGAATGGGAATGGAATGCAATGGAATGGAATGGGAATGGCATTGGAGTGGGATGGGAATGGAATGGAATGGGAATGGGAATGGGAATGGGAACGGAATGGAATGGGAATGGGAGTGGGAAGAATGGGAATGGGAATGGGAATTGGAATGGGAATGGGAATGGGAATGGGAATGGGAATGGAATGGGAATGGGAATGGATTGGGAATGGGAATGGATTGGGAATGGAATGGAAATGGGAATGCAATGGAATGCAATGGAATGGAATGGGAATGGGAATGGGAATGGAATGGAATGGGAATGGGAATGGGAATGGAAATGGGAATGCAATGGAATGGAATGGAATGGGAATGGGAATGGGAATGGAAATGGGAATGCAATGGAATGGAATGGAATGGGAATGGGAATGGAATGCAATGGAATGGAATGGGAATGGCATTGGAGTGGGATGGGAATGGAATGGAATGGGAATGGGAATGGGAATGGGAATGGGAATTATGAGAATGGAATGGGAATGGGAGTGGGAAGAATGGGAATGGGAATGGGAATGGACTGCAATGGAATGGACTGGGAATGGGAATGGGAACGGGAACAGGAATGGAATGAGAACAGGAACTGGAATGGAAATGGAATGGGAATGGGAATTAGGGGAATGGGAATGGGAACGGGAACAGGAATGGAATGAGAACAGGAACGGGAATGGGAATGGGAATGGGAATGATGGGAATGGGAATGGGAATGGAATGCAATGGAATAGAATGGGAATGGCATTGGAGTGGGATGGGAATGGGATTGGGATGGGAATAGGAATAGGAATGGGAATGGGAATAGAACGGGAATGGGAATGGAATGGGAATGGAATGGGAATGAGAATTATGGAAATGGGAATTATGGGAATGGGAATTATGGGAATGGGAATGGAACGGGGAATGGAATTGGAATCAGGATTTTCCCACCCTTTCCCCTCTATTTCCCCACCTTTTTCCCACCCTTTCCCCTCTATTTCCCCACTCTTTTCCCACCCTTTCCCCACTCCCACCTCCCACCCACCCCTCACCCACCTGCCCCTGCGCCTCCATCTTCCCCTCCTCCCCTCCTCGATCCTTGGGAACGGCTCCGGGAACGGCTCCGGGAACGGCTCCGGGAACGGGACACGGCTCCACGCTCTCCCCCTTCTCCACCTTCACCTTGACGTCCTCCAGGCCCATCCCCAACTCCTTCTCGTCCTTATCCAGGAGGTACCGCAGCAGCTGATGATCCTTGGATTCCTTCTTCTTCTCCGCCTCGGTTTTCGGGGCCGTCTCGGGCGCGGCGCAATTCCCGGCGCTCTCCTTTTTCTCGTGCTCCATGCCCAGGGCCGTGATGTCCGAGGGGGAGCCCTCCTGGAGGAGGCGGTGGAGGATTTTGTGCCGTTCCGTCAGCGAGCTGTGCGACGAGGGGCAGGAATTCCCCGCGACGGAGGAATTCCCGACGGAGGAGGAATTCCCGACGGAGGAATCCTTGGATTCGGCGTCGGAATTTCGGAGCTGCTGCTCGGCCGTGCTGGCCAGGAGCTGCACCAACTTGTGGCTGGAAGTTTGGGAATGTTTGGGATCGCCGTCGGGGCCGGGAGGGATTCCCGGAATTATTCCCGGGATTATTCCCGGTTCTTTTCCACCGTCATCCGTTTGGATCATCTCCCCGAGGATGGACGAGATCTCCTTGCCTTCCTTGGATTCGGATTTCCCGGGAATTCTGCCGGGGGAGCTCTGCGAGCCGAGCTGCCTCAACGGCGGCGGCGGTGTGGAATATCCCACCGGAGCTTCCGAACTGGCGGGAAAACTCCGGGAATTCCCGGCCACGCCCACCGGGGAGTGCACGGAGGAGGGCACGGATGGGGAAAAAGGATTCCCGGGAGCTCGGGATCGCGGGATCAGTCCGGGGCTGCCGCGGTGCCGCGGGGACAGGAACGGCGGCGGCGCCACGGCCGCGGGGTGAGCACCGCCCGGGGTTTGGGCTAAGGCGACGTTGTTGCCGAAATTCGCGGAATTTCCAGGGTGGGGAGCGGGCGTGGCCAGCACGGAGCCGTTGGGAGGAGGGAGGGACGGAGGGAGAGCCAATCCCGAGGCCGGGGACGCGCTCGGGGTCACCCTGGGGAGGGACAGGCCGGAGCCCGGGGGGTCCTGAGGGGAGAGCATTCCGTGATCCCTGCGGAGGGGAGAAAAAAGAAATACGGGGAAAGTCACGGTTTTGGTGAGCGGTTCTGGGGAAAAATCTTCGGAGGGAATGTGGGAAATCTGGGGAAAATGTGGGGAATATGAGGGAAATTGGGAAAAACTGGGAGAGAATCTGGGAAATCTGGAGGGAGAGCTGGGAAATCTGGAGGAAAAATCTTGAGGGAAATCTGGAAAATTGGGGGGGAAATCTGGGAAATCTGGAGGGAAATCTGGAGGGAAAATCTGGAGGGAAATCTGGAGGGAAATCTGGAGGGAGATCTGGAGGGAGATCTGGGAAATCTGAAGGAAAAATCTTGGAGGGAAATCTGGAAAATTGGGGGGGAAATCTGGGAAATCTGGAGGGAAATCCGGAGGGAAAATCTGGAGGGAAATCTGGAGGGAAATCTGGAGGGAGATCTGGGAAATCTGAAGGAAAAATCTTGGAGGGAAATCTGGAAAATTGGGGGGGAAATCTGGGAAATCTGGAGGGAAAATCTGGAGGGAAATCTGGAGGGAAATCTCGATTAAAATCTGGAGAAAAAGTATGGAATAGAATCTGGAGGAAAATCTGGGAAATCCTGGAGGGAAATCTGGAGGGAAATCTGGAGGGAAATCTGGAAAATCGGGAGGGAAAATCTGGAGGGAGATCTGGAGGGAAAATATGGAGAAAAACTTGGAAGAAAATCTGGAAAATCTGGAGAAATATATGGAGGGAAATCTGGAGGCAAAATCTGGAGGAAAATCTGGGAAATCTCAAAGAAAATCTGGAGGAAAATCTAGGGAATCTGGAGGGAAATCGGGGAAATCTGGAAGGAAATCTTGAAAATCTGGAGGAAAGTCTGGAAAATCTGGGTGGGAAAAGGTTTTGGGAGAAACGCACGGGAAACCAGAGTGGGAAAGGCCCAGGGTGGGCAAGGCCTAGAGTGGGAAAAGCTCAGACTGGGCAAGGCCCACGATGGGAGAGGCCCAGAGTGGGAAAAGGTCGGAGAAATTGGGAGAAACCCAGGGTGGGGAAGGTTCAGGGTGGGAAAAGGTCAGAGAAATTGGGAGAAACCCAGGGTGGGGAAGGTCCAGGGTGGGAAAAGCTCAGAGTGGGAAAAGCTCGGGGTGGGAAAAGCTCAGAGTGGGAAAAGGTGGGAGAAACCCAGGGTGGGAAAGGCCCAGGGTGGGAAAAGCTCAGAGTGGGATCCAGGCCCAGGGTGGGATCCAGGCCCAGGGCGGGATCCAGGCCCAGAATGGGATCTAGGCCCAGGGTGGGATCCAGGCCCAGAATAGGACCCAGACCCAGAGTGAGATCCAGGCCCAGGGTGGGATCCAGGCCCAGGGTGGGATCCAGGCCCAGGATGAGATCCAGGCCCAGGATGAGATCCAGGCCCAGGATGAGATCCAGGCCCAGGGTGGGATCCAGGCCCAGAATGGGATCTAGGCCCAGGGTGGGATCCAGGCCCAGGGTAGGATCCAGGCCCAGAATGGGATCTAGGCCCAGGGTGGGATCCAGGCCCAGGGTGGGAAAAGCCCAGAGTATGAAAGGCCCAGGGTGGGAAAGGCTCAGGGTGGGAAAGGTCCAGGGTGGGACAAAGTGGAAGAAACTCAGAGTGGGAAAGGCCCAGAGTGGGAAAGGCCAAGGGTGGGATCCAGGCCCAGGGTGGGATCCAGGCCCAGGGTGGGATCCAGGCCCAGGGTGAGATCCAGGCCCAGGGTGAGATCCAGGCCCAGAATGGGATCCAGGCCCAGGGTGGGATCCAGGCCCAGGGCGGGATCCAGGCCCAGATTGGGATCCAGGCCCAGGGTGGGATCCAGGCCCAGAATGGGATCCAGGCCCAGGGTGGGATCCAGGCCCAGGATGAGATCCAGGCCCAGGATGAGATCCAGGCCCAGAGTGGGATCCAGGCCCAGGGTGGGAGAAACTCAGGGTGGGACAAAGTGGAAGAAACTCAGGGTGGGATCCAGGCCCAGGGTGGGAAAGGCCCAGGATAGGAGAAAGGGGGAAAAGGTGGAAGAAACCCAGAGCAGGAAAGGCCCAGGGTGGGAAAGGCCCAGGGTGGGAAAAGGTGAGAGAAAGTGGGAGAAACACACGGTGGGAAAGGCCGGGGGTGGGAAAGGCCCAGAGTGGGATCCAGGCCCAGGATGGGATCCAGGCCCAGAGTGGGATCCAGGCCCAGGATGGGATCCAGGCCCAGGGTGGGATCCAGGCCCAGGATGGGATCCAGGCCCAGAATGGGATCCAGGCCCTGGATGGGATCCAGGCCCAGGGTGGGATCCAGGCCCAGGGTGGGAGAAACTCGGGGTGGGACAAAGTGGAAGAAACTCAGGGTGGGATCCAGGCCCAGGGTGGGAAAGGCCCAGAGTGGGAAAGGCCCAGGGTGGGAAAGGCCCCAGGGTGGGAAAAGGTGGGAGAAAGTGGGAGAAACGCATGGTGGGAAAGGCCGGGGGTGGGAAAGGCCCAGAGTGGGATCCAGGCCCAGGATGGGATCCAGGCCCAGGGTGGGAAAGGCCCAGAGTGGGATCCAGGCCCAGGATGGGATCCAGGCCCAGGGTGGGATCCAGGCCCAGGGTGGGATCCAGGCCCAGGGTGGGATCCAGGCCCAGAGTGGGACCCAGGCCCAGGATGGGATCTAGGCCCAGGATGGGATCCAGGCCCAGGGTGGGAGAAACTCAGGGTGGGACAAAGTGGAAGAAACTCAGGGTGGGATCCAGGCCCAGGATGGGATCCAGGCCCAGGGTGGGATCCAGGCCCAGGGTGGGATCCAGGCCCAGAATAGGACCCAGGCCCAGGGTGGGATCCAGGCCCAGGATGGGATCCAGGCCCAGGGTGGGATCCAGGCCCAGGGTGGGATCCAGGCCCAGGATGGGATCTAGGCCCAGAATAGGACCCAGACCCAGAGTGAGATCCAGGCCCAGGGTGGGATCCAGGCCCAGAATGGGATCTAGGCCCAGGGTGGGATCTAGGCCCAGGGTGGGATCTAGGCCCAGAATGGGATCTAGGCCCAGGGTGGGATCTAGGCCCAGGGTGGGATCCAGGCCCAGGGTGGGAAAAGCCCAGAGTATGAAAGGCCCAGGGTGGGAAAGGCTCAGGGTGGGTAAGGCCCAGGGTGGGACAAAGTGGAAGAAACTCAGAGTGGGAAAGGCCCAGGGTGGGAAAGGTCCAGAGTGGGATCCAGGCCCAGGATGGGATCCAGGCCCAGGGTGGGAGAAAGTGGGAAAAGGTAGGAGAAACGTAGGGTGGGAAAGGCCCAGGGTGGGAAAGGTGGGAGAAGGTGGGAAAGGCCCAGGGTGTGCTCCAGGCCCAGACCTCCACCCCGCTCCCCGTGGGTCCCTCCCGGCTCCGTTCCCAGCCGGAATTCCGCGATTCCGCCATTCCCTGCCCCGCGGGGAATTTCCCCCCTCACCTGTCGATGATGTGGATGCCCATGATGAAGGGCTGCAGCTCGGGGCTCGAGGGGTAGCACAGCTTGCACTTGGTGTGCGCGCTCAGCACGGAGCCGTCACTCAGCGTGAAGCGGTACGAGGGGCTGAAGGCCGTGCCGCGGGTCATCACTGAGGGGAGAAACGTGGAATTCCAGGGAAAAAATGGGAAAATCCCAAGAAAATTGCAATCCAATCCCAAAAATCCCAGTCCAATGCCAATTCGATCCCAAAAACCCTGATAGGACAAAGGGACATTCAGCACGGAGCCACCGCTCAGAGTGAAGCGGTATGAGGGGCTGAAGGCTGTGCCGCGGGTCATCACTGAGGGGAGAAACGTGGAATTCCAGGGAAAAAATGGAAAAATCCCAAGAAAATCCCAAGAAAATGCTAAAAATCCAAATGGGGCAAAGGCAGCGGCAGCACAGAGCTGTCGCTCAGCGTGAAGAGGGTGAGGGGGTGAAGGCCATTCTGGGGTCATCACTGAGAGGAAAAACATCTCAGTCCTGGGAAAATTCTGTGAAAATCCTGAGAAAATTGCAATCCAATCCCAAAAAAACCAATCCAATGGCAATTCGATCCCAAAAACCCCGATAGGACAAGGGACATTCAGCACGGAGCCACCGCGCAGAGTGAAGCGGTACGAGGGGCTGAAGGCCGTGCCGGGGTCATCACTGAGGGGAGAAACGTGGAATTCCAGGGAAAAAATGGGAAAATCCCAAGAAAATCCCAAGAAAATGCTAAAAATTGTAATGGGGCAAAGGCAGAGGCAGCACAGAGCTGTCCTTCAATGTGAAGCGGGTGAGAGGGTGAAGGACACGCCGGGGTCATCACTGAGGGGAAAAACACCTAAATCCCGGGAAAATCCTGTGAAAATCCTGAGAAAATCCCAATCTGATCCCAAAAACCCCAATCCAATGCCAATTCGATCCCAAAAACCCAGCAGGGCAGAGGCAGGAGCAGCACGGAGCCGTCGCTCAGCGTGAAGCGGTACGAGGGGCTGAAGGCCGTGCCTCGGGTCATCACTGAGTGGAGAAACGCGGAATTCCAGGGAAAAAATGGGAAAATCCCAAGAAAATCCCAAGAAAATTACAATCCAATCCCAAAAATCCCAATCTAATGCCAATTCGATCCCAAAAACCCCGATAGGACAAAGGGACATTCAGCACGGAGCCACCGCTCAGAGTGAAGCGGTACGAGGGGCTGAAGGTTGTGCCGGGGTCATCACTGAGGGGAGAAACATGGAATTCCAGGGAAAAAATGGAAAAATCCCAAGAAAATCCCAAGAAAATCCTAAAAATCCAAATGGGGCAAAGGCAGAGGCAGCACAGAGCTGTCCTTCAATGTGAAGCGGGTGAGAGGGTGAAGGACACGCCGGGGTCATCACTGAAGGGAAAAATGTCTCAATCCTGGGAAAATTCTGTGAAAATCCAGAGAAAATTGCAATCCAATCCCAAAAATCCCAATCTAATGCCAATTCGATCCCAAAAACCCCGACAGGACAAGGGACATTCAGCACAGAGCCACCGCTCAGAGTGAAGCGGTATGAGGGGCTGAAGGCCGTGCCGGGGTCATCACTGAGGGGAGAAACGCGGAATTCCAGGGAAAAAATGGGAAAATCCCAAGAAAATCCCACGAAAATTACAGTCCAACCCCAAAATTCCCAATACAATGCCAATTCGATCCCAAAAACCCCAATAGGACAAAGGGACATTCAGCACGGAGCCTCCGCTCAGAGTGAAGCGGTACGAGGGGCTGAAGGCCGTGCCACGGATCATCACTGAGGGGAGAAACACGGAAATCCAGGGAAAAAATAGGAAAATCCCAGTAAAATCCTGGGAAAATCCTGGGAAAATCCTAAAACGCCAAGGGGAACCTGACAGGACCAGTACAGAGCCATTGCTCAGCGTCAAGCTGAGAGGGCAAACATCTCAATCCCAGGAGAATCCCAAGAAAATCTCAAGGAAATCCCAATCCAAACCCAATCCAATCCCAATCTAATCCCAAAAACCCCAACCCAATGCCAGTTCAATCCCAAAAACCCAACAGGGCACAGGAAGGAGCAGCACAGAGCTGTCGCTCAGCGTGAAGAGGGTGAGGGGGTGAAGGCCATGCCGGGGTCATCACTGAGGGGAAAAACACCTCAGTTCTGGGAAAATCCCAAGAAAATCCCAAGAAAATTGCAATCCAATCCCAAAAAACCCAGTCCAATGCCAATTCGATCCCAAAAACCCTGATAGGACAAAGGGACATTCAGCACGGAGCCACCGCTCAGAGTGAAGCGGTACGAGGGGCTGAAGGCCGTGCCGCGGGTCATCACTGAGGGGAGAAACGTGGAATTCCAGGGAAAAAGTGGGAAAATCCCAAGAAAATCCTGAGAAAATTGCAATCCAATCCCAAAAATCCCAATCTAATGCCAATTCGATCCCAAAAACCCTGATAGGACAAAGGGACATTCAGCACGGAGCCTCCGCTCAGAGTGAAGCGGTACGAGGGGCTGAAGGATGTGCTGGGGTCATCATTGAGGGGAGAAATGCGGAATTCCAGGGAAAAAGTGGGAAAATCCCAGTAAAATCCTGGGAAAATCCTGGGAAAATCCTAAAACACCAAGAGGAACCTGACAGGACCAGTACAGAGCCATTGCTCAGCGTTAAGCTGAGAGGGCAAACATCTAAATCCCAGGAAAATCCCAAGAAAATCTCAAGGAAATCCCAATCCAAACCCAATCCAATCCCAATCTAATCCCAAAAACCCCAACCCAATGCCAGTTCGATCCCAAAAACCCAACAGGGCACAGGGAGGAGCAGCACAGAGCCGTCGCTCAGCGTGAAGAGGGTGAGAAGCTGAAAGCTGCGCCGGGGTCATGACTGAGGGGAAAAACACCTCAATCCCAGGAAAATCCCAAGAAAATCCTGAGAAAATCCCAATCCAACCCCAAAAACCCCAACACCACACACAGACAACCATCCCAGAAAAACCACCTCCAAAAAAATCCCACCTAGGCCTCACGAAAACAAGGCCGGAACCACCGCGGCCTCTCCAAACCCACAGCAGAAAAATCCCCAAATTCTGACCCGCCCTTCCCATTCCGGGAGAACATTCCAGGGGAAAATTCCAGGGGAAATTCCAGGGAAAATTCGGGGTGGGAAGAGGTTCGGGTACCTTCTTGGAAGAGCTGCTTGGCATAGGAGGGCTCACGGCCCTGGGGTTGGAAAAAAGCGTAAATGCATTTCCGCACCAGATCCTCCCAGCCCGTCCTGCCCGCGGCGCGCAGAGAGCTCGTGTCGATGGAGATGATTTTTCCTGGGAAAAGGAGGAAAAATTGGGGAAAATCGGGAGATTGGAGTGGCCAAGGATGGATTTGGATCTCCCTGGGATCGTGGGATTGGATTGGGATTGGGATTGGAATGGAACGGGATGGAAGGACTCAGTTCTGGATTCAGGAATTGGAGGAAAATTCCTCGTCCGTGGGAACTTTGGGAAGCAGATTTGGATTCAGGAATTGGAAGCAAATTCCTCTTCTGTGGGAATTTTGGACCTGGATTTGGATTCAGGAATTGCAGGAATATTCGTCTTCCAAGGGAATTTCGGACCCAGTTCTAGATTCAGGAATTGGGGGAAATTTCTCTTCCGTGGGAACTTTGGGAAGCAGATTTGGATTCAGGAATTGGAGAGAAGTTCATCTTCTGTGGGAATTTTGGACCTGGATTTGGATTCAGGAATTGGAGGGAAATTCCTCTTCTGTGGGAATTTCAGACCTGGATTTGGATCCAGGAATTAGAGAGAAATTTCTCTTCCACGGGAACTTAGGAAACCGGATTTGGATTCAGGAATTGGGGGAAATCGGGAGATTGGAGTGGCCAAGGATGGATTTGGATTCCCCAGGGATCGCAGGATTGGACTGGGATTGGGATTGGAATGGAATGGGATGGAAGGACTCAGTTCTGGATTCAAGAATTGGGGGAAATTTGTCTTCCGTGGGAACTTTGGGAAGCGAATTTGGATTCAGGAATTGGAGAAAAGTTCGTCTTCTGTGGGAATTTTGGACCTGAATTGGGATTCAGGAATTGGAGAGAAATTCCTCTTCTGTGGGAATTTTGGACCTGGATTTGGATTCAGGAGTTACAGGGAAATTCCTCTTCTGTGGGAATTTTGGACCTGGATTTGGATTCCGGAATTGCAGGAACATTCGTCTTCCAAGGGAATTTTGGACTCAGTTCTGGATTCAGGAATTGGGGGAAATTTGTCTTCCATGGGAACTTTGGGAAGCGGATTTGGATTTTGGAATTGGAGGGAAATTCCTCTTCTGTGGGAATTTCAGACCTGGATTTGGATTCAGGAATTGGAGAGAAGTTCCTCTTCCGTGGGAATTTTGGACCTGGATTTGGATTCAGGCACTGGGGGAAAATCGGGAGATTTGAGGAGCTGGAAGTGGCCATGATGGATTTGGATGCCCCTGGGATCGTGGGATTGGAATGGGATTGAATGGGATTGAAGGACCGAGTTCTGGATTCAGGAATTGGAGGGAAATTGGTCTTTCGTGGGAATTTTGGACCTGGATTTGGATTCAGGAATTGGAGGGAAATTCCTCTTCTGTGGGAATTTCAGACCTGGATTTGGATCCAGGAATTAGAGAGAAATTTCTCTTCCACGGGAACTTAGGGAACCGGATTTGGATTCAGGAATTGGGGGAAAACGGGAGATTGGAGTGGCCAAGGATGGATTTGGATTCCCCAGGGATCGCAGGATTGGACTGGGATTGGGATTGGAATGGGATGGGATGGAAGGACTCAGTTCTGGATTCAAGAATTGGGGGAAATTTGTCTTCCGTGGGAACTTTGGGAAGCGAATTTGGATTCAGGAATTGGAGAAAAGTTCGTCTTCTGTGGGAATTTTGGACCTGAATTTGGATTCAGGAATTGGAGAGAAATTCCTCTTCTGTGGGAATTTCTGACCTGGATTTGGATTCAGGAGTTACAGGGAAATTCCTCTTCTGTGGGAATTTTGGACCTGGATTTGGATTCAGGAGTTACAGGGAAATTCCTCTTCTGTGGGAATTTTGGACCTGGATTTGGATTCCGGAATTGCAGGAACATTCGTCTTCCAAGGGAATTTTGGACTCAGTTCTGGATTCAGGAATTGGGGGAAATTTGTCTTCCATGGGAACTTTGGGAAGCGGATTTGGATTTTGGAATTGGAGGGAAATTCCTCTTCTGTGGGAATTTCAGACCTGGATTTGGATTCAGGAATTGGAGAGAAGTTCCTCTTCCGTGGGAATTTTGGACCTGGATTTGGATTCAGGCACTGGGGGAAAATCGGGAGATTTGAGGAGCTGGAAGTGGCCATGATGGATTTGGATGCCCCTGGGATCGTGGGATTGGAATGGGATTGAATGGGATTGAAGGACCGAGTTCTGGATTCAGGAATTGGAGGGAAATTGGTCTTTCGTGGGAATTTTGGACCTGGATTTGGATTCAGGAATTGGAGGGAAATTCCTCTTCTGTGGGAATTTCAGACCTGGATTTGGATCCAGGAATTAGAGAGAAATTTCTCTTCCACGGGAACTTAGGGAACCGGATTTGGATTCAGGAATTGGGGGAAAACGGGAGATTGGAGTGGCCAAGGATGGATTTGGATTCCCCAGGGATCGCAGGATTGGACTGGGATTGGGATTGGAATGGAATGGGATGGAAGGACTCAGTTCTGGATTCAAGAATTGGGGGAAATTTGTCTTCCGTGGGAACTTTGGGAAGCGAATTTGGATTCAGGAATTGGAGAAAAGTTCGTCTTCTGTGGGAATTTTGGACCTGAATTTGGATTCAGGAATTGGAGAGAAATTCCTCTTCTGTGGGAATTTCTGACCTGGATTTGGATTCAGGAGTTACAGGGAAATTCCTCTTCTGTGGGAATTTTGGACCTGGATTTGGATTCAGGAGTTACAGGGAAATTCCTCTTCTGTGGGAATTTTGGACCTGGATTTGGATTCCGGAGTTACAGGGAAATTCCTCTTCTGTGGGAATTTTGGACCTGGATTTGGATTCCGGAATTGCAGGAACATTCGTCTTCCAAGGGAATTTTGGACTCAGTTCTGGATTCAGGAATTGGGGGAAATTTGTCTTCCATGGGAACTTTGGGAAGCGGATTTGGATTTTGGAATTGGAGGGAAATTCCTCTTCTGTGGGAATTTCAGACCTGGATTTGGATTCAGGAATTGGAGAGAAGTTCCTCTTCCGTGGGAATTTTGGACCTGGATTTGGATTCAGGCACTGGGGGAAAATCGGGAGATTTGAGGAGCTGGAAGTGGCCATGATGGATTTGGATGCCCCTGGGATCGTGGGATTGGAATGGGATTGAATGGGATTGAAGGACCGAGTTCTGGATTCAGGAATTGGAGGGAAATTGGTCTTTCGTGGGAATTTTGGACCTGGATTTGGATTTAGGAATTGGAGGGAAATTCCTCTTCTGTGGGAATTTCGGACCTGGATTTGGATTCAGGAATTGGAGAGAAATTTCTCTTCCACTGGAACTTAGGGAAGCAGATTTGGATTCAGGAATTGAGGGAAATCAGGAGATTGGAGTGTCCAAGGATGGATTTGGATCCCCCAGGGATCGCAGGATTGGATTGGGATTGGGAATGGAACGGAATGGGATGGAAGGACTCAGTTCTGGATTCAGGAATTGGGGGAAATTTCTCTTCCGTGGGGACTTTGGGAAGCCGATTTGGATTCAGGAATTGGAGAGAAGTTCGTCTTCTGTGGGAATTTTGGACCTGGATTTGGATTCAGGAATTGCAGGAACATTCGTCTTCCAAGGGAATTTCGGACTCAATTCTGGATTCAGGAATTGGAGGGAAATTCCTCTTCTGTGGGAATTTTGGACCTGGATTTGGATTCAGGAGTTACAGGGAAATTCCTCTTCTGTGGGAATTTTGGACCTGGATTTGGATTTAGGAATTGGAGGGAAATTCCTCTTCTGTGGGAATTTTGGACCTGGATTTGGATTCAGGAATTGCAGGAATATTCGTCTTCCAAGGGAATTTCGGACCCAGTTCTAGATTCAGGAATTGGGGGAAATTTCTCTTCCGTGGGAACTTTGGGAAGCAGATTTGGATTCAGGAATTGGAGAGAAGTTCATCTTCTGTGGGAATTTTGGACCTGGATTTGGATTCAGGAATTGGAGGGAAATTCCTCTTCTGTGGGAATTTCAGACCTGGATTTGGATCCAGGAATTAGAGAGAAATTTCTCTTCCACGGGAACTTAGGGAACCGGATTTGGATTCAGGAATTGGGGGAAATCGGGAGATTGGAGTGGCCGAGGATGGATTTGGATCCCCTGGGATTGTGGGATTGGATTGGGATTGGATTGGAATGGGATTGGGAATGGATTGGGATTGGGATTGAAGGTCCGTGGATCCCATCCCAAATCTTTCCGGGATTCCCAAATTCCCTTCCCAGAGGATTTTTGGGAGAAGTCACCCAAAGCCTCAATCCAACCCCAAACTTGGAGCACATTCCCACATTCCCATGGGATTCACTCATTCCCATGGGATTGCCCCATTCCTTTGTTCCCACATTCCCATGGGATTCCCACAGCATTCTGTCATTCCCTCATTCCCATGGAACTCTCACATTCCCTCATTCTCACATTCCCATGAGATTCCCACATTTCCACATCCCCATGGAATTCCCCCATTCCCACATTCCCTTAGAATTCCCTCATTCCCATGAGATTCCCTCATTCCCACATTCCTATGGAATTCCCTCATTCCCATGGCATTCTTTCATTCCCACGTTCCCACATTCCTATGGAATTCCCACATTCCCATGGGATTCCCACATTTCCTCATTCCCCTATTCCCATGGAATTCCCATATTCCCATGGGATTCTTTCATTCCCGCATTCTCACATTCCCATGGGATTCCCTCATTCCCATGGGATTCCCACGGGATTCCATCATTCCCTCATTCCCATGGGATTCCCTCATTCTCATGGAATCCATTCATTCCTCCATTCCCCTATTCCCATGGAATTCCCCCATTCTCATGGGATTCCCACATTTCCTCATTCCCATGGCATTCCCACATTCCCCCATTCCCCTATTCCCATGGAATTCTCACATTCCCATGGAATTCCCACATTCCCATGGGATTCCCTCATTCCCTCACTCCCACATTCCCATGGGAGTCCCATATTCCCATGGGATTCCCTCATTCCCTCATCCCCACATTCCCATGCGATTCCCCCATTCCCACATTCCCTTAGAATTCCCTCATTCCCATGAGATTCTCTCATTCCCTCATTCCCATGGGATTCCACATTTCCTCATTCCCATGGCATTCCCACATTCTCTCATTCCCCATTCCCATGGAATTCCCACATTCCCATGAGATTCCCTCATTCCCTCATTGCCACATTCCCATGGAATTCCCACATTCCCATGGGATTCTTGCATTCCCGCATTCTCACATTCCCACGGAATTCCCTCATTCCCATGAGATTCCCTCACTCCCACATTCCCATGGAATTCCCTCATTCTCATGGGATTCTTTCATTCCCCCATTCTCACATTCCCATGGAATTCCCTCATTCACATGGGATTCTTTCATTCCCCCATTCCCACATTCCCATGGAATTCCCACATTCCCATGGGATTCCCACATTCCCGTGGGATTCCCACATTCCCTCATTCCCCTATTCCCATGGAATTCCCACATTCCCATGGGATTCTTGCATTCCCACATTCCCACATTATCATGGGATTGCCTCATTCCCTCATTCCCTCATTCCCATGGAATTCCACATTCCCATGGGATTCCCACATTTCCTCATTCCCATGGCATTCCCACATTCCCTCATTCCCCTATTCCCATGGAATTCCCACATTCCCATGGGATTCTTGCATTCCCGCATTCCCACATTATCATGGGATTGCCTCATTCCCTCATTCCCTCATTCCCATGGAATTCCACATTCCCATGGAATTCTCTCATTCCCACATTCCCATGGGATTCCCATATTCCCATGGGATTCTTTCATTCTCACATTCCCATGGGATTCCCAAATTCCTTCATTCCCATGGGATTTCCCCATTCTCTCATTCCCCCATTCCCATGAGATTCTTTCATTCCCCCATTCCCACATTCCCATGGGATTCCCACATTCCCACATTCCCTCATTTCCATGGCATTCCCACATTCCCACGTTCCCATGGCACTCCCACATCCCTGGGAGTGCCCAAGGATGGATTTGGATCCCCCCGGGATCGCGGGAGGTGCCGGGGCTGGAACGGGATCGGATTTAAGATCCTTTCCCGCCCAAACCATTCTGGGATTCCATAATTCCCATTTTCCATTCCATAATTCCCGTTTTTCATTCCGTAATTCCCACTTTCCATTCCATAATTCCCATTTTTCATTCCGTAATTCTCATTTTCCGTTCCATAATTCCTGTTTTCCATTCCATAATTCCCATTTTTCATTCCGTAATTCCCGTTTTCCATTCCATAATTCCCATTTTCCATTCCGTAATTCCCGTTTTCCATTCCGTAATTCCCATTTTTCAATCCCATCCTCAACCCCAACAGCCCCAAAATCTAAGGAATTTGGATCACATTAAAGCATCCCACACCCCCAAAATTCAAGGAATTGGGATCCCTCCCACAACCCCAAAATCTAAGGAATTTGGATCACACTGAAGCATCCCACAACCCCAAAATTCCAGGAATTGGGATCCCATTGAGGCATCCCACAACCCCAAAATCCAAGGAATGGGAATCCCATTGAGGCATCCCACAACTCCAAAATCCAAGGAATTGGAATCCCATTGGAGCATCCCACAACCCCAAAATCCCAGGAATTTGGACCCCTTTGAAGCATCCCAGAATCCCAAAATTCCAAGAATTAGAATCCAATTGAAGCATCCCACACCCCCAAAATCCAAGGAATTGGGATCCAATTAAAGCATCCCACAACCCCAAAATTCCAGGAATTTGGATCGAATTAAAGCATCTCACAACCCCAAAATCCAAGGAATTTGGATCCCTCCCACAACCCCAAAATCCAAGGAATTTCGATCCAATTAAAGCATCCCACAACCCCAAAATTCAAGGAATTGGGATCCAATTAAAGCATCCCACAACCCCCAAATCCAAGGAATTTCGATCCCATTGAACCATCCCAGAACACCAAAATCCAAGGAATTGGGATCCAATTAAAGCATCCCAGAACCCCAAAATCCCAGGAATCTGGACCCCTTTGAAGCATCCCAGAACCCCAAAATCCCAGGAATCTGGACCCCTTTGAAGCATCCCAGAACACCAAAATCCAAGGAATTTGGATCCCATTGAACCATCCCAACCCCAAAATCCCAGGAATTGGAATCCAATTGAAGCATCCCACAGCCCCAAAATTCAAAGAATTGGGATCCAAATAAAGCATCCCAGAACACCAAAATTCAAGGAATTGGGATCCATCCCACAACCCCAAAATCCAAGGAATTTCGATCCCATTGAGGCATCCCACAATCCCAAAATCCCAGGAATTTGGATCCAATTAAAGCATCCCCCAATCCCAAAATCCAAGGAATTAGGATTCCATTGAACCATCACAACCCCAAAATCCAAGGAATTTCAATCCCATTGAAGCATCCCAATCCCAAAATCCAA
Organism: Acanthornis magna; assembly: GCA_036785705.1. Taxonomy (NCBI): domain Eukaryota; kingdom Metazoa; phylum Chordata; class Aves; order Passeriformes; family Acanthizidae; genus Acanthornis; species Acanthornis magna. Next base: position 84,415 of record JAWUZG010000601.1, read on the forward strand.
GAAATTTGGATCCCTCCCACAACCCCAAAATCCAAGGAATTGGGATCCAATTGAATCATCCCAACCCACGGGACGGAGCTTTTCCCGCTGGGAAGATCAGCTTTGGGATCTCGCCCTTCCCTCGGGGCCGGGAGCTTTTCCAGAGGCGGATTCCGGGAATTCCCGGGAATTCTGGGATGTACCTGTGGTGTCTTGCTTGGTGACGAAGGACTCGGTGGGGGCCGGGGCCGGGCGGGGCAACCTCCGGGCGATGCAGATCAGACACGACTGGAAATCTGGGAATGGGAAAAGGGCGGGAATGGGGCGGGAATTCCCGGGCGCCGTGCGGAATTCCGGGTTTTGGTTGGAATGTTGGAATGTTGCTCCTGGGGTGATTGCCGGGCCTGGAGTGTTGTCCTGATCCCAATCCTGCGATGCTGTCGTAATCCCGATCCTGCTCCATCCCAATCCTAATCCCATCCCAATTCTTTGTTCCAATGCCAATCCCAATCCTGCACTGCCATCCAATCCCAATCCCAATCATCCCCATCCAATCCCAATCCAATCCTGCACTGCCATCCCAATCCCAAATCCCAATCCCAATCCAATCCTGCACTGCCATCCAATCCCAATCCCAATCCCAATCATCCCAATCCCAATCCAAATCATCCCAATCCCATCCCAATCCAATCCTGCACTGCCATCCCACCACAAGCCCAATCCCAATCCAAATCCCAATCATCCTCATCCCATCCCAATCCAATCCTGCACTGCCATCCCAATCCCAAATCCCAAATCCCAATCCCAATCCAATCCTGCACTGCCATCCTAATCCCAAATCCCAATCCCATCCCAATCCTGCACTGCCACCCCAACACAATCCCAATCCCAATCCAAATCCCAATCCCAATCATCCCCATCCCATCCCAATCCAATCCTGCACTGCCATCCCAATCCCAAATCCAAATCCCAATCCCATCCCAGTCCTGCACTGCCATCCCAGACCAATCCTGCTCCATCCCATCCCAATCCTATCCTAATCCTGCTCCATCCAAACCCATCCCATCCCATCCCATCCCATCCCATCCCATCCATCCCATTCCATCCCAATCCCAATCCTGCTCCATCCTATGCCATCACAATCCTGCTTCACCCCAATCCCATCCCATCCCAATCCTGCATTGCTATTCCATCCCAATCCCAATCCCATTCCCATTCCCAATCCCATTCCCAATCCCATTCCCAATCCCATTCCCAATCCCAATCCCATTCCCATTCCCATTCCCAATCCCATTCCCAATCCCATTCCCAATCCCATTCCCAATCCCAATCCCAATCCCATCCCATCCCATTCCAATCCCAACCCATCCCATCCCACTGATGCCACCCCACGGATCCCATCCCATGGATCCCATCCCATCCCACCCAATGGATCCCACACCATGCCATCCCATGGATCCCATCCCAATCCCAATCCCAATGCTATCCCATGCCTTCTCAATCCTCCACTGCAATCCCAAATCAATCCAATCCCATTCCATCCCAATCCCACACTGCCATCCCATCCTAATCCCACACTGCAATCCCAATCCCATCCCAATCCCAATCCCATCCCAATCCCAATCCAATCCCAATCACAATCCAATCCCAATCACAATGCCAATCTGAATTCCAATCCCAATCCTAATCACACCCCATAGATCCCACCCCACAATCCCAAAATCCCGGGAATGTTTTCCCCACCTTCGCCCTCCTCCTTGAAGGCCTTGGGCTGGGACACGGTGAAGCACTGCATGACCTCGTAGCCATGCGTGATCTGATCCCATCCCATCCTATTTCAAATCCCATCCCATCCTATTTCAAATCCCAATCCCATCCTACTTCAAATCCCAATCCCATCGCACCCCACAGATCCCACCCCACCCCAATCCCACAATCCCACAATCCCAGGAATGTTTTCCGCACCTTTGCCCTCCTCCTTGAAGGCTTGGGGCTGGGACACGGTGAAGCACTGCATGAGCTCGCAGCCATGCAGGATCTCATCCCATCCCATCCCAATCCGAATCCCAATCTGAATCCCAATCCCAATCCCAATCCCAAAATCCCGGGAATGTTTTCCCACCTTCGCCCTCCTCCTTGAAGGCCTTGGGCTGGGACACGGTGAAGCACTGCATGAGCTCGCAGCCATGCACGATCCCATCCCATCCCCATCCCAATCCCAATCTGAATCCCAATCCCCATCCCAATCCCAATCTGAATCCCAATCCCAATCCCAATCCCATCCCATGGATCCCACCCCAATCCCACAATCCCACAATCCCGGGAATGTTTTCCCCACCTTTGCCCTCCTCCTTGAAGGCCTTGGGCTGGGACACGGTGAAGCACTGCATGAGCTCGTAGCCATGCACGATCCCATCCCATCCCCATCCCAATCTGAATCCCAATCCCAATCCCAATCCCAATCCCAATCCCAATCCCAAAATCCCGGGAATGTTTTCCGCACCTTCGCCCTCCTCCTTGAAGGCCTTGGGCTGGGACACGGTGAAGCACTGCATGAGCTCATAGCCATGCACGATCCCATCCCATCCCCATCCCAATCTGAATCTGAATCCCAATCCCAATCCCAATCCCATCCCACCCCAATCCCAATCCCATAATCCCGGGAATGTTTTCTGCACTTTTGCCCTCCTCCTTGAAGGCCTTGGGCTGGGACACGGTGAAGCACTGCATGAGCTCGCAGCCATGCACGATCCCATCCCATCCCCATCCCAATCTGAATCCCAATCCCAATCCCACAATCCCGGGAATGTTTTCCCACCTTCGCCCTCCTCCTTGAAGGCCTTGGGCTGGGACACGGTGAAGCACTGCATGAGCTCATAGCCATGCACGATCCCATCCCATCCCCATCCCCATCCCAATCCCAATCCCAATCCCACCCCATAGATCCCACCCCGCAATCCCAAAATCCCATAATCCCAGGAATATTCCGCACCTTCGCCCTCCTCCTTGAAGGCCTTGGGCTGGGACACGGTGAAGCACTGCATGAGCTCATAGCCATGCACGATCCCATCCCATCCCCATCCCAATCTGAATCCCAATCCCCATCCCAATCCCAATCTGAATCCCAATCCCAATCCCAATCCCACCCCACAGATCCCACCCCACAATCCCAAAATCCCGGGAATGTTTTCCCCACCTTCGCCCTCCTCCTTGAAGGCCTTGGGCTGGGACACGGTGAAGCACTGCATGAGCTCGCAGCCATGCATGATCCCATCCCATCCCAATCCCAATCTGAATCCCAATCCCAATCCCAATCCCAATCCCACCCCATAGATCCCACCCCGCAATCCCAAAATCCCAAAATCCCAGGAATATTCCCCACCTTCGCCCTCCTCCTTGAAGGCTTTGGGCTGGGACACGGTGAAGCACTGCATGAGCTCGTAGCCCTGCAGGATCTCATCCCATCCCATCCCAATCCGAATCCCAATCCCAATCCCAATCCCAATCCCAATCCCAAAATCCCGGGAATGTTTTCCCACCTTCGCCCTCCTCCTTGAAGGCTTTGGGCTGGGACACGGTGAAGCACTGCATGAGCTCGTAGCCATGCATGGTCCCATCCAATCCCAATCCCAATCCCAATCCCAATCCCAATCCCAATCCCAATCCCAATCCCAATCCCACCCCACAGATCCCACTCCACCCCAATCCCAAAATCCCGGGAATGTTTTCCCACCTTCGCCCTCCTCCTTGAAGGCCTTGGGCTGGGACACGGTGAAGCACTGCATGAGCTCGTAGCGCTGCCGCAGCTCGGCGTTGTCGGCTCCGGCCTCGTCCGGCGGCCGCAGCAGCATGCGGCAGCTGAAGGTGTGGCTGCCGCGCCGCGGAGCCTCCTGCGGCCACGGCACGCCGTTCACTGCGGGAAAACACCGGAAAATCGGGAATTCAGGGATGGAGGGGATGGGGATTCGCTGCCGGGAACAATGGGAAAAAAAGGAATTCGAGGATTGAGGGAGATGGGAACTGCGGAGTGCGTCTGGAGATGGAGGAGATCATTGGGGGGCACAGCACGGCTGGAATTCCCAAAGATCCCTGGGATTTAGGAGCTGTGCCATGGAAACTCCACCTGGAAATCCCAAAGATCCCTGAGATTAAGGAGCTGTGCCATGGGAACTCCAACCAGAATTCCCAACGATCCCAGCCAGAATTCCCAAAGATCCCTGGGATTTAGGAGCTGTGCCATGGAAACTCCACCTGGAAATCCCAACGATCCCAGCCAGAATTCCCAAAGATCCCTGGGATTATGGAGCTGTGCCGTGGAAACTCCACCTGGAATTCCCAAAGATCCCAGCCAGAATTCCCAAAGATCCCTGGGATTAAGGAGCAGTGCTATGGACATGGAATTCCCAAAGATCCTTGGGATTAAGGAGCTGTGTCGTGAGAACTCCACCTGGAAATCCCAATGATCCCAGCCAGAATTCCCAAAGATCCCTGGGATTAAGGAGCTGTACCATGGAAACTCCACCTGGAAATCCCAATGATCCCAGCCAGAATTCCCAAAGATCCCTGGGATTAAGGAGCAGTGCCATGGACATGGAATTCCCAAAGATCCCTGGGATTAAGGAGCTGTGCCATGGAAACTCCACCTGGAAATCCCAAAGATCCCAGCCGGAATTCCCAAAGATCCCTGGGATTTAGGAACTGTGCTGCGGAAACTCAAACCGGAATTCCCAAAGATCCCAGCCACAATTCCCAAAGATCCCTGGGATTTAGGAGCTGTGCCATGGAAACTCCACCTGGAAATCCCAACGATCCCAGCCAGAATTCCCAAAAATCCCTGGGATTAAGGAGTTGTGCTGTGGAAACTCCAACCGGAATTCCCAAAGATCCCGGAGCTGTATGGAGCACGCTCCAGCCCAAATTCCCAAAGATCCTTGGGATTAAGGAGCTGTGTCATGGACATGGAATTCTCAAAGATCCCTGGGATTTAAGGAGCACACTCCAGCCGAATTCCCAAAGATCCCTGGGATGCACATTTCAGCCAGAATTCCCAAAAATTCCTGGGATTTAGGAGCTGGGCCATGGGCATGGAATTCCCAAAGATCCCTGGGATTTAGGGAGCACACTCCACCCAGAATTCCCAGAAATCTCTAGGATTTAAGGAGAATGCTCCAGGTGGAATTCCCAAAGATCCCTGGGATTAAGGAGCTGTGCCATGGAAACTCCACCTGGAAATCCCAACGATCCCAGCCAGAATTCCCAAAGATCCCTGGGATTAAGGAGCTGTGCCATGGAAACTCCAACCGGAATTCCCAAAGATCTCGGAGCTGTATGGAGCACGCTCCAGCCCAAATTCCCAAAGATCCCTGGGATTAAGGAGCTGTGCCATGGAAACTCCAACCGGACTTCCCAAAGATCCCAGCCAGAATTCCCAAAGATCCCTGGGATTAAGGAGCAGTGCCATGGAAACTCCACCTGGAATTCCCAAAGATCCCAGCCAGAATTCCCAAAGATCCCTGGGATTAAGGAGCAGTGCCATGGACATGGAATTCCCAAAGCTCCCTGGGATTTAGGAGCTGGGCCATGGAAATGGAATTCCCAAAGATCTCTGGGATTTAAGGAGCACACTCCACCCGGAATTCCCAAAAATCTCTAGGATTTAAGGAGAATGCTCCAGCTGGAATTCCCAAAGATCCCTGGGATTAAGGAGCTGTGCCATGGAAACTCCACCTGGAATTCCCAAAGATCCCTGGGATTTGAGCAGCGCACTCCACCTGGAATTCCCAAAGATCCCTGGGATGTGCATTCCAGCCAGAATTCCCAAAAATTCCTGGGATTTGAGGAGCGCACTACACCCAGAATTCCCAAAGATCCCTGGGATTTAAGGAGCACACACCAGCTTGAATTCCCAAAAATTCCTGGGATTAAGGAGCTGTGCCATGGACATGGAATTCCCAAAGATCCCAAGGATTTGAGGAGCACACTCCACCCAGAATTCCCAAAGATCCTTGGGATGTGCATTCCAGACGGAATTTCCAAAAATCCCTGGGATTTGAGGAGCGCACTATACCCAGAATTCCCAATGATCCCTAGGATTTTGGAACTGTGCCATGGGCATGGAATTCCCAAAGATCCCTGGGATTTAAGGAGCATACACCAGATGGAATTCCCAAAAATTCCTGGGATTTAAGGAGCCCATTCCACCCAGAATTCCCAAAGATCCCTGGGATTTAAGGAACACACTCCACCCGGAATTCCCAGAGATTCCTGGGATTTAAGGAGCACACTCCACCTGGAATTCCCAGAAATCTCTAGGATTTAAGGAGCATGCTCCAGGTGGAATTCCCAAAGATCCCTGGGATTTAAGGAGCACACACCAGCTAGAATTCCCAAAAATTCCTGGGATTTAGGAGCTGTGCCATGGACATGGAATTCCCAAAGATCCTGGGATTTGAGGAGCACACTCCAGCCTGAATTCCCAAAGATCCCTGGGATTTAGGAGCTGTGCCATGGCAACTCCACCCAGAATTCCCAAAGATCCCCGGGATGTGCATTCCAGCCTGAATTCCCAAAAATTCCTGTGATTTGAGGAGCGCACTATACCCAGAATTCCCAATGATCCCTGGGATTTCAGAACTGTGCCATGGACATGGAATTCCCAAAAATTCCTGGGATTTAAGGAGCACACTCCACCCGGAATTCCCAAAGATCTCTGGGATTTAAGGAGCACGCTCCACCCAGAATTCCCAATAATCCTTGGGATGCACATTCCAGCCAGAATTCCCAAAAATTCCTGGGATTTAGGTGCTGGACCACGGCATGGAATTCCTGAAGATCCCTGGGATTTAAGGAGCACACACCAGCTGGAATTCCAAAAAATTCTTGGGATTTAGGAGCTGCGCCACGGAAACTCCACTGAGAATTCCCAAAGATCCCCGGGATGTGCATCCCAGCCAGAATTCCCAAAAATTTTCCCCATTTTTACCCCATTTTGTTCCCCACTTTTTCCCCATTTTTTCTCCATTTTTTGCTATTTTTTCCCCATTTTTTCCCCATTTTTTCTCCATTTTTTCCTATTTTTTCCCCATTTTTTCTCCATTTTTTCCCCATATTTTCCCCATTTTTTCCTCATTTTTTGCCATTTTTTCCTCATTTTTTTCCCATTTTTTCCCTTTTTTTCCCCCATTTTTCCCCCATTTTTTTCCCCATTTTTTCCCCAAATTTTCCCCATTTTTTTCCCCATTTTTTCTCCATACCCAGAGATTTCGGGAGCAGGTTTTTGACGAACTCGGCGTGGTCTCCCACGTGCAGCACGCTGTAGACGCTGATCCCATCCCAATCCAAATCCAATTTTCCCCATTTTTTCCCCATTTTTTTCCCCATTTTTTCCCCATTTTTCCTCCATTTTTTCCCCATTTTTTCCTATTTTTTCTCCATTTTTTCTCCATTTTTCCCCATTTTTTCCCATTTTTTCTCCATTTTTCCCCATTTTTTTCCCCATTTTTTTCCCCATTTTTCCCCATTTTTTCTCCATTTTTTCCTATTTTTTTCCCCATTTTTCCCCCATATTTTCCCCATTTTTTCCTCATTTTTTGCCATTTTTTCCTCATTTTTTTCCCATTTTTTCCCTTTTTTTCCCCCATTTTTCCCCCATTTTTTTCCCCATTTTTTCCCCAAATTTTCCCCATTTTTTTCCCCATTTTTTCTCCATACCCAGAGATTTCGGGAGCAGGTTTTTGACGAACTCGGCGTGGTCTCCCACGTGCAGCACGCTGTAGACGCCGATCCATCCCAATCCAAATCCAATTTTTCCCATTTTTTCCCCATTTTTTCTCCATTTTTCCCCATTTTTTCCCCATTTTTTCCCCATTTTTTCTCCATTTTTTCCTATTTTTTCCCAGTATTTTTCCTATTTTTTCCCCATTTTTTCCCCATATTTTCCCCATTTTTTCCCATTTTTTCCCCATTTTTTCCCCATTTTTTCCTATTTTTTCCCCATTTTTTCCCATTTTTTCCCCGTTTTTTCCCCCATTTTTTCCCCATTTTTTCCCCGTTTTTTCCCCATTTTTTCCCCATTTTTTCTCCATTTTTTCCCCATTTTTCCCCATTTTTTCTCCATTTTTTCTCCATTTTTTCCCCTTTTTTTCCCCCATTTTTTCCCCATTTTTTCTCCATTTTTTCCTAATTTTTTGCCATTTTCTTCTCATTTTTTCCCCATTTTTTCTCCATTTTTTGCTATTTTTTCCCCATTTTTTTCCCCATTTTTTTCCCCATTTTTTCCCATTTTTTCCCCGTTTTTTCCCCCATTTTTTCCCCATTTTTTCCCCGTTTTTTCCCCATTTTTTCCCCATTTTTTCTCCATTTTTTCCCCATTTTTCCCCATTTTTTCTCCATTTTTTCTCCATTTTTTCCCCTTTTTTTCCCCCATTTTTTCCCCATTTTTTCTCCATTTTTTCCTAATTTTTTGCCATTTTCTTCTCATTTTTTCCCCATTTTTTCTCCATTTTTTGCTATTTTTTCCCCATTTTTTTCCCCATTTTTTTCCCCATTTTTTTCCCCATTTTTCCCCATTTTTTCCCCATTTTTTCCCATTTTTTCCCCATTTTTTTCCTTTTTTTCCCCATTTTTTCCCTATTTTTCCCCATTTTTTCCCCATTTTTTCCCCATTTTTTCCCCATTTTTCCCCCATTTTTTCTCCATACCCAGAGATTTCGGGAGCAGGTTTTTCACAAATTCCGCGTGGTCTCCCACGTGCAGCACGCTGTAGACGCCGATCCATCCCAATCCAAATCCAATTTTTCCCATTTTTTCCCCATTTTTCCCCATTTTTTCCCCATTTTTTCTCCATTTTTCCCCATTTTCTCTCCATTTTCTCCCCATTTTTTCCCTCATTTTTTCCCCATTTTTTCCCATTTTTTCCCCATTTTTTCTCCATTTTTTCTCCATTTTTATTTTTTTCCCCATTTTTTCCCCATTTTTTCCCCCGTTTTTTCTCCATTTTTTCCTATTTTTTCCCCATTTTTCCCCATTTTTTCCCCATTTTTTCTCCATTTTTTCCCCATTTTTTTCCTATTTTTCCCCATTTTTTCCCCATTTTTTCTCCATTTTTCCCCATTTTTTCCCCATTTTTCCCCCTTTTTTTTCCCCCTTTTTTTTCCCCATTTTTTCTCCATTTTTTCCCCCATTTTTTCTCCATACCCAGTGATTTCAGGAGCAGGTTTTTCACAAACTCGGCGTGGTCTCCCACGTGCAGCACGCTGTAGACGCCGATCCATCCCAATCCAAATCAAATTTTTCCCATTTTTTCCCCATTTTTCCCCATTTTTTCCCCATTTTTTCTCCATTTTTTCCCCATTTTCTCTCCATTTTCTCCCCATTTTTTTCCCCATTTTTTCCCCATTTTTTCCCCATTTTTTCCCCATTTTTCCCATTTTTCCCCCTTTTTTTTCCCCATTTTTCCCCATTTTTTCCCCCATTTTTTCTCCATACCCAGAGATTTCGGGAGCAGGTTTTTGACAAATTCCGCGTGGTCTCCCACGTGCAGCACGCTGTAGACGCCGATCCATCCCAATCCAAATCCCATTTTTCCCATTTTTTCCCCGTTTTTTCCCCATTTTTTCCCCATTTTTTCTCCATTTTTTCTCCATTTTTTGCTATTTTTTCCCCATTTTTTCTCCATTTTCTCTCCATTTTTTGCTATTTTTTTCCCATTTTTTCCCCGTTTTTTTTCCAGTTTTTTTCCTGGTTTTCCCCATTTTTTCCCCATTTTTTCTCCATACCCAGAGATTTCGGGAGCAGGTTTTTGACGAACTCGGCGTGGTCTCCCACGTGCAGCACGCTGTAGACGCCGATCCATCCCAATCCAAATCCAATTTTTCCCATTTTTCCCCATTTTTTTCCCCATTTTTTCCCCATTTTTTCCCATTTTTTCCTATTCTTTCCCCATTTTTTCCCATTTTTTCCCCCTTTTTTTTTCCCAGTTTTTTTCCCCATTTTTTCCCATTTTTTTTCTCCATTTTTTCCCCGTACCTAACGATTTCGGGAGCAGGTTTTTGACGAATTCCGCGTGGTCTCCCACGTGCAGCACGCTGTAGACGCTGGTGTTCATCAGCTCCTCCTGCGCGTAGCCGAGGTAGGAGGTGACGTTCTCCGACACGAACACGATCCTCCCCTCGCGGTTCACCACGAAGAAAAACCCGTCCAGCGCCTGCCACGGGAACGGGAAAATTCCTCAGGATTTCTGGGATTTGGGATGGGAAAATTCCTGAAAATTCCCGGGGTTTGGGATGGGAAAATTCCTGAAAATTCCCGAAAATTCCCGGGGTTTGGGATGGGAAAATTCCTGAAAATTCCTGAGGCTTCTTGGGATTTGGGATGGGAAAATTCCTGAAAATTCCTGAAAATTCCCGGGGTTTGAAATGGGAAAATTCCTGAGGATTCCCGGGATTTGGGACAGGAATTTCCTGAAAATTCCCAAGGTTTGGGATGGGAAAATTCCTGAGGATTCTTGGGACTTGGGATGGGAAAATTCCTGAAAATTCCCGGGGTTTGGGATGGGAAAATTCCTGAGGATTCTTGGGACTTGGGATGGGAAAATTCCTGAAAACTCCCAGGGTTTGGGATGGGAAAATTCCTGAGGATTCTTGGGATTTGGGACGGGAAAATCCCTGAAAATTCCCGAAAATTCCCGGGGTTTGGGACAGGAATTTCCTGAAAATTCCCAAGGTTTTGGGATGGGAAAATTCCTGAGGATTCCCAGGGTTTGGGATGGGAAAATTCCTGAAAATTCCTGGGGTTTGGGACAGGAATTTCCTGAAAATTCCCAAGGTTTGGGATGGGAAAATTCCTGAAAATTCCCAGGGTTTGGGATGGGAAAATTCCTGAGGATTTCTGGGATTTGGGATGGGAAAATCCCTGAGGATTTCTGGGATTTGGGATGGGAAAATTCCTGAGGATTCTTGGGATTTGGGATGGGAAAATTCCTGAAAATTCCCAGGGTTTGGGACGGGAAAATTCCTGAGGATTTCTGGGATTTGGGACAGGAAAATTCCTGAAAATTCCTGAAAATTCCCGGGGTTTGGGACGGGAAAATTCCTGAAAATTCCCAGGGTTTGGGATGGGAAAATTCCTGAGGATTCTCAGGATTTGGGATGGGAAAATTCCTGAGGATTTCTGGGGTTTGGGATGGGAAAATTCCTGAAAATTCCCGAAAATTCCCGGGGTTTGGAATGGGAAAATTCCTGAAAATTCCCGGGATTTGGGACAGGAATTTCCTGAAAATTCCCAAGGTTTGGGATGGGAAAATTCCTGAGGATTCCCAGGGTTTGGGATGGGAAAATTCCTGAAAATTCCTGGGGTTTGGGATGGGAAAATTCCTGAGGATTCTTGGGATTTGGGATGGGAAAATTCCTGAGGATTCTTGGGATTTGGGATGGGAAAATTCCTGAAAATTCCCAGGGTTTGGGATGGGAAAATTCCTGAGGATTCTCAGGATTTGGGATGGGAAAATTCCTGAGGATTTCTGGGGTTTGGGATGGGAAAATTCCTGAAAATTCCCGAAAATTCCCGGGGTTTGGAATGGGAAAATTCCTGAAAATTCCCGGGATTTGGGACAGGAATTTCCTGAAAATTCCCAAGGTTTGGGATGGGAAAATTCCTGAGGATTCCCAGGGTTTGGGATGGGAAAATTCCTGAAAATTCCTGGGGTTTGGGATGGGAAAATTCCTGAGGATTCTTGGGATTTGGGATGGGAAAATTCCTGAGGATTCTTGGGATTTGGGATGGGAAAATTCCTGAAAATTCCCAGGAGTTGGGATGGGAAAATTCCTCAGGATTTCTGGGATTTGGGACAGGAAAATTCCTGAGGATTCCCAAGATTTGGGACAGGAATTTCCTGAAAATTCCCAAGGTTTGGGATGGGAAAATTCCTGAGGATTCCCAGGGTGTGGGATGGGAAAATTCCTGAAAATTCCCAGGGTTTGGGATGGGAAAATTCCAGAGGATTCCCAGGATTTGGGATGGGAAAATTCCTCAGGATTTCTGGGATTTGGGATGGGAAAATTCCTAAGGATTCCCGAGGTTTGGGATGGGAAAATTCCTGAGGATTTCTGGGATTTGGGATGGAAAAATTCCTGAGGATTCCCAGGGTTTGGGATGGGAAAATTCCTGAGGATTCCCGGGGTTTGAAATGGGAAAATTCCTGAGGATTCTTGGGATTTGGGATGGGAAAATTCCTGAGGATTCTTGGGATTTGGGATGGGAAAATTCCTGAAAATTCCCGAGGCTTGGGATGGGAAAATTCCTGAAAATTCCCAGGGTTTGGGATGAGAAAATTCCTGAGGATTCTTGGGATTTGGGAAGGGAAAATTCCTGAGAATTCCCAAGGTTTGGGACGGGAAAATTCCTGAAAATTCCCGGGGTTTGGAATAGGAAAATTCCTGAGGATTCTTGGGATTTGGGATGGGAAAATTCCTGAGGATTCCTGGGGTTTGGGATGGGAAAATTCCTGAGGATTCCCAGAGTTTGGGATGGGAATGAGAAAATTCCTGAGGATTCGCAAGGTTTGGGACAGGAATGAGAGAATTGCTGAGAATTCCCAAAGTCTGGAATGGGATCACCCCCCGTTCCCATCCAGCCAATCCCAATCCCAATCCCATTCCCATTCCCAATCCCAAATCCAATTTCCTATGACATCTTGACCTGGGGAGGAATGCCCAACCCCTGTCCCAATCCCAATCCCAATCCCAATTCCGTGAGAAATCATAACCTGGGGAGGATCCAATTGGGATCCAATCCCAGTCCCAATCCCAATCCATTCCCTTTCCCAATCCCAGCCCAATCCCAATGCATTCCCAATCCCAATCCCAATCCCAATTCCGTGAGAAATCATAACCCGGGGAGGATCCAATTGGGATCCAATCCCAGTCCCAATCCCAATCCCATTCCCAACCCCAATCCATTCCCTTTCCCAATCCCAACCCAATCCCAATGCATTCCCAATCCCAATCCCAATCCCAATTCCCTGAGAAATCATAACCTGGGGAGGATCCAATTGGGATCCAATCCCAATTCCAATCCCATTCCCAACCCCAATCCCAATCCCACTCCCAACTCCAATCCCAACCCCAATCCCATTCCTAATCCCAACCCCAATCTCAATCCCAATCCCAAATACCAATCCCATTCCCAATCCCAACCCCAATCTCAATCCCAATCCCAACCCCATCCCAATCCATTCCCAATCCCAATCTCCTGTGGATTCCCCAGATGGGAATGAACTCCCCAGTCCCAATCCCAATTCCCTAAGAAAACATAATTGGGATCCAATTGGGATCCAATTGGGATCCATTCCCAACCCCAACCCCAACCCCAATCCCAATCCCATTCCCAAACCCAATCCCATTCCCAACCCAAATCCCATTCCCAATCCCAACCCCAAATCCCAAATCCCCAGCCCCAACCCCAAATCCCAAATCCCACTCCCAATCCCAAATCCCAATCCCACATCCCAACCCCAAATCCCAAATACCGATCCCATTCCCAATCCCAAATCCCAAATCCCAATCCCAAACCCCAAATCCCAATCCCAAATCCCAATCCCAACCCCAACCCCATCCCAAATCCCAAATCCCCAGCCCCAATCCCAAATCCCAAATCCCATTCCCGTTCCCAATCTCACTCCCAAATCCCAGCCCCAACCCCAACCCCAAATCCCAATCCCAAATCCCAACCCCAAATCCCAATCCCAAATCCCAAATCCCACTCCCAATCACAATCCCATCCCATTCCTACTCCCATTCCCAAATCCCATTCCCAATCCCAATCCCAACCCCAAATCCCACCCCCAACCCCACTCCCAACCTCAATCCCAATCCCAATCCCAATCCCAAATCCCATTCTCAACCCCAAATCCCACTCCCATTCCCAATCCCAACCCCAAATCCCAAATCCCCAACCCCAACCCCAAATCTCAATCCCAAATCCCAATCCCAAATTCCAAATCCCACTCCCATTCCCATTCCCAATCCCAATCCCCAACCCCAACCCCAAATCCCAACCCCAATCCCATTCCCGATCCCAACCCCAAATCCCAACCCCAAATCCCATTCCCAACCCCAATCCCATTCCCAATCCCAAATCCCATTCCCAAATCCCAATCCCAATACCAATCCCAATCACAATCCCATTCCCAACCCCAATCCCAAATCCCAATCCCAAATCCCATTCCCAATCCTAACCCCAATCCCACTCCCATTCCCAATCCCAACCCCAAATCCCAACCCAACCCCAATCCCAACTCCAAATCCTATTCCCCATCCCAACCCCAATCACAATCCCAATCCCAACCCCAAATCCCAAATTCCAAATCCCATTCCCAAATCCCAAATCCCACTCCCATTTCCAACCCCAATCCCATTCCCAACTCCAACCCCAACCCCAAATCCCATTCCCAATCCCATTCCCAACCCCAATCCCAAATCCCAATCCCAAATCCCAATCCCAACCCCATCCCAAATCCCAAATCCCAAATCCCCAGCCCCAATCCCAAATCCCATTCCCGTTCCCAATCTCACTCCCAAATCCCAGCCCCAACCCCAACCCCAAATCCCAATCCCAAATCCCAACCCCAAATCCCAACCCCAAATACCAAATCCCCAACCCCAAATCCCAATCCCAAATCCCAAATCCCAAATACCAAATCCCCAACCCCAAATCCCAATCCCAAATCCCAATCCCAAATTCGAAATCCCACTCCCATTCCCATTCCCAATCCCAATCCCAAATCCCACTCCCATTCCCAATCTCACTCCCAAATCCCAGCCCCAACGCCAACCCCAAATCCCAATCCCAACCCCAATCCCAAATCCCAAATCCCCATCCCAAATCCCAAATCCCCAGCCCCAACCCCAAATCCCAATCCCAAATCCCACTCCCATTCCCAATCCCAACCCCAAATCCAAATCCCCAACCCCAACCCCAAATCCCACTCCCAATCCCAAATCCCAATCCCAACCCCAATCCCAACCCAAATCCCACTCCCATTCCCAATCCCAACCCCAAATCCCAATACCAATCCCATTCCCAATCCCAAATCCCAAATCCCATTCCCAAATCCCAATCCCAAATCCCATTCCCAAATCCCAATCCCAATCCCAAATCCCATTCCCAATCCCAACCCCAATCCCAAATCCCAACCCAACCCCAATCCCAAATCCCAAATACCAAATCCCACTCCCAAATCCCAAATACCAAATCCCCAACCCCAAATCCCAATCCCAAATCCCAAATACCAAATCCCCAACCCCAAATCCCAATCCCAAATCCCAATCCCAAATTCGAAATCCCACTCCCATTCCCATTCCCAATCCCAACCCCAAATCCCACTCCCATTCCCAATCCCAATCCCAAATCCCAAATCCCCAACCCCAAATCCCAATCCCAAATCCCAAATCCCAAATACCAAATCCCCAACCCCAAATCCCAATCCCAAATCCCAACCCCAAATCCCAAATCCCACTCCCAATCCCAAATCCCATTCTCAACCCCAAATCCCATTCCCAACCCCAAATCCCACTCCCATTCCCAATCCCAATCCCAAATCCCAAATCCCAAATCCCCATCCCAAATCCCAAATCCCCAGCCCCAACCCCAAATCCCAAATCCCAAATTCCCCGGAATTCCCGGAAGACCTCGAGCAGGAGGGGCCCCAGGGACTCCTTCTCGATGACGCCCTGGCTGCTGGAGGAGATGTCTGACTTCTGCACGTCGTCGTCCGCAGCTTTTTCTGGAAAATCGGGAAAAACGGGAATTTTCAACCCCGGGAACCTCACCAATCGATCGATCGATTGATCAATCGATCGATCGATCGGTTGGGTTATTGGCAATAAGGATTTCCAATAATAATCCGATGGTGGATCGCCGGGAACGGGGGCGGCGCTAAAATCTTTGAGGTTTTGTTTTGGTGTCTAAATCCCCAAAAAAATGTGGAATTTTTTGTTAATTGTTTCATAATGAAGGCGTTAATTGGAGAGGTTGAAGGAGAGGAAATCGATCCCAAAAGGAAATCTGGGGAAAGGATCAAAAATCTGAAGTTTTTGGGGGAAAGGGATTAAAAAAAAGTTTGGGATAATGGGGTCAAAGGAATCCAAGGTTTGGGGGAAAGGGATCTGAAGTTTTTGGGAAAAAGGGAACCAAAGTTTGGGGAAAAGGATCCAAAATCTGAATTTTTTGGGAAAAAGGGAACCAAAGTTTGGGGGAAAGGATCCAAAATCTGAATTTTTTGGGAAAAAGGGAACCAAAGTTTGGGGGAAAGGATCCAAAATCTGAATTTTTTGGGAAAAAGGGAACCAAAGTTTGGGGAAAAGGATCCAAAATCTGAAGTTTGGGAGAAAAGGAATCCAAAATCCAACGTTTCTGGGGAAAAGGAATCCAAAATCCAAAGTTTTTGGGGAAAAGGGAACCAAAGTTTGGGGGAAAAGGATCCAAAATCTGAAGTTTGGGGAAAAGGATCCAAAATCTGAAGTTTGGGAGAAAAGGAATCCAAAATCCAAAGTTTCTGGGGAAAAGGATCCAAAATCCAAAGTTTCTGGGGAAAAGGGATCCAAGGTTTGGGGAAAAGGAATCCAAAAAAGTTTGGGATAATGGGGTCAGAAATCCAAACTTTGGGAAAAAGGAATCCAAGGTTTGGGGGAAAGAGATCCAAAGTTTGGGGCAAAAGGAACCAAAATCTAAAGTTTTTGGAGAAAAGAATCCAAAATCCAAAGTTTTTGCGGAAAAGGGAACCAAAGTTTGGGGGAAAGAGATCCAAAGCTTGGGGAAAAGAAATCCAAAGTTTGGGGAAAAGAAATCCAAAGTTTTTGGGGGAAAGGACTCCAAAATCCTAAGTTTGGGAAAAAAGGATCCAAAGTTCAGGGAAAGGGATCCAAAATCCAAAGTTTGGGGAAAAGGAATCCAAGGTTTGGGGGAAAGGGAGCCGAAGTTTTTGGGGAAAAGAGATCAAAATCCAAAGGTTTTGGGGGAAAAGGATCCAAAGTTTGGGAAAAGGGAACCAAAATCCAAAGTTTTTGAGGAAAAGGGAATCCAAAATTTGGGGAAAAGGGAACGAAAATCCAAAGCTTGCGAGAAGGAATCCAAGGTTTGGGGGAAAGAGATCCAAAGTTTGGGGAAAAGGAATTCGAAGTTTTTGGGGAAAAGGATCCAAAATCCAAAGTTTTTGAGGAAAAGGAATCCAAGGCTTGGGGGTAAGAGAGCCAAAGTTTGGGGAAAAAGAATCGAAAGTTTTTGGGGAAAAGGAAAACAAAATTTGGTGGAAAGGAATCCAAAGTTTAGGGGCAAAGGGATCCAAAGATTGGGGGAAAGGGATCCAAAATCCAAAGGGATCAGGGGTGGGGATGGATGGGATCTGGGAAAGCTGGGAGAGCTGGGAATGCTCAGAGGGATTGCCCTGGGAAAGGGAGAGTGCTTGGGACTGGGGAAGGGATTCCCAAATGGGCTGACATTCCCAGGGAATGTCCCAGGATGGATTGGGATCCCCCCGGGATCACGGATTGGATTGGGATTGGATTGGAATGGGATTGGAAAGGGATTTGGATTGGATTGGATTGGGATTGGATTGGGATTGGATTGGGATTGGAGGCCCATGGATCCCAAACAAACAATTACAGAATTCCCAGATTTCCTCTTTTCTCCCTGCCCTCACTGCAACATTCCCACCATTCCCATCACTCCCATCATTTCCATCATTCCCATAATTTCCTTTTATCTCCTTCCCTGCAGATCCTCCCTGGAAACTCCGACCCTAAACTCACTCAGGTCCCAAAAATCCCAACGGTTTGGGGACGGAAAAAAGCTGGAAAAGGAACTTTCTCCATTCCCATCCCATTCCATTCCAGTCCCATTTCCATTATCCCATTCCCATTCCCATTATCCCATTTTTTTCCCATTCTCATTCCATTCCCATTTCCATTCCATTCCCATTTCCATTCCATTCTCATTCCCAATTCCATTCCATTCCCATTCCCATAATTCCCGTTCCATTCCCAATCCATTCCCATTTCATTCCACTCCCATTCCCATTTCCATTCCCAATCCATTCCCATAATTCCCATTCCCATTCCTGTTCCCATTGCCATTATCCCATATTTTTTTCCCATTCCCATTCTGATCCCAATCCCATCCCCATTCCCACTCCCATTCCTAATCCATTCCCATTCCCATAATTCCCATTCCCATTCCATTCCTATTCTCATTCCCGTTCCCATTCCATTCCCACAATTCCCATTCCCAATCCCATTCCCTTCCCACAATTCCCATTCCCATTCCATTCCCATTCCATTCCCACTATCCCATTCCATTCCCATAATTCCCATTCCCATTCCCATTATTTCCATTCCCATTCCCATTCCATTCCCAATCCATTTCCATTCCCACTATCCCATTTTTTTTCCCATTCCCATTCCCATTCCCATTCCCAATTCCATTCCCAATCCCATTCCATTCCCATAATTCCATTCCAAATCCCATTCCATTCCATTCCCAATCCATTTCCATCCCCATTCCCATTCCTTTCCCATTCCCACTCCCATTCCCAATCCCAATCCCATTCCATTCCCATTCCATTCCTATTCCAATCCCAATCCCATTCCATTACATTCCTGTTCCCATTCCTAATCCATTTCCACTCCCATAATTCCCATTCCCGTTCCCATTCCAAATGCATTCCCATTCCATTCCCATTCCATTTCCATTCCATTCCCATTCCCATAATTCCATTCCCATTCCATTCCCAATTCCATTCCCAATCTCATTCCCATTCCATTCTCAATCCATTCCCATTCCAATCCCATTCCATCCCATTCCCATAATTCCCATTCCCATTCCCATTCCATTTCCATTCCATTCCCATTCCCATTATTCCCATCGCCATTCCACTCCCATTCCCGTTCCATTCCCATTCCATTCCATTCCTATTCCCATTCCCATCCCATTACATTCCCATTTTCATTCCTAATCCATTTCCGTTCCCATAATTCCCATTCCATTCCCATTATCCCTTCCCATTCCCATAATTCCCATTCCCATTCCCATTCCCGCTCCCATTCCCATTCCATTCCCATTGCCATCTCCATTCTATTCCCAATCCCATTCCTATCCCCATTCCCATAATTCCATTCCCATAATTCCATTCCCATTCCCATAATTCCTGTTCCCATTCCATTCCCATAATTCCATTCCCATAATTCCCATTCCATCCCATTCCATTCCCATTCCCATAATTCCCATTCCCATTATCCCGTATTTTTTTCCCATTCCCATTCCCATAATTCCATTCCCATTCCATTCCCATTCCCATTCCATTCCCATAATTCCCATTCCCATAACTCTCATTCCCATCCCTATTCCCATTCCCAATTTCCATTCCCACTATCCCATTTTTTTTCCCATTCCCCTTCCCATTCCCATTATCTCATTTTTTTAATCATTCCATTCCATTCCCATTCCCATAATTCCATTCCAATCCCATTCCCATTCCATTCCTAATCCATTCCCATTCCCATAATTCCCATACCCATTATCCCGTACTTTTTTCCCATTCCCATTCCCATTCCATTCCCACAATTCCCATTCCCATTCCATTCCCATTCCAATCCCAATCCCATTCCCATAATTCCCATCCCATTCCCATTCCCATTCCACTCCCATTCCATTCCCATTCTCATTCCCAATCCATTCCCGTTCCCATTATCCCATTTTTATCATTCCATTCTCATTCCCATAATTCCATTCCCATTCCCATTCCAAATGCATTCCCATTCCCATAATTCCCATTCCCATTCCATTCCTATTCTCATTCCCGTTCCCATCCCATTCCCATAATTCCCATTCCCAATCCATTCCCAATCCATTCCCATTATCCCATTCCATTCCCGTAATTCCCATTATTCCCATTCCCATAATTCCCATTCCCATCCCGTTCCCATTCCATTCCCATAATTCCCATTCCCATTCCATTCCCATCCCCAATCCCATTCCATTCCCATTCTCACTCCATCCCCATTCCATTCCCAATCCCATTCCTATTCCCAATCCATTCCCATTCCATTCTTGTTCCCATTCCCAATCCATTCCCAATCCATTCCCATTCCCATTCCATTCCCATAATTCCCATTCCCATTATTCCTGTTCCCATCCCCATTACCCCATATTTTTTTTTATCATTCCATTCCCATTCCATTCCCAATCCCATTCCATTCCCATTCCCATCCCCATCCCATTCCATCCCAATCCCATTCCATTCCCATAATTCCATTCCCATAATTCCATTCCCATTCCCATAATTCCCACTGCCATTCCATTCCCATAATTCTCATTCCTATTATTCCCATTTCCATTATTCCCATTCCCATTCCAAATCCATTTCCATTCCATTCCCATTCCCATAATTCCCATAATTCCCATTCCCATTCCCAATCCCAATCCCATTCCATTCCCACAATTCCCATTCCCATTATTCCCATTCCTATAATTCCCATTCCCATAATTCCTTTCCAAATCCCATTCCATTCCCAATCCATTCCCATTCCATTCCCATTCCCATAATTCCATTCCCATTCCCATAATTCCCATTCCATTCCCATAATTCCCATTCCATTCCCATTCCCATTCCCAATCCCAATCCCATTCCCATTCCATTCCCATTATCCTATTTTTTTTATCATTCCATTCCCATTCCCATAATTCCATTCCCATTCCCATAATTTCCATTCCCATCCCCATTCCAAATGCATTCCCATTCCCATAATTCCCATTCCCATTCCATTCCCATTCCCATAATTCCCATTCCCATTCCATTCCCAATCCCATTCCATTCCCATTATCCCATTCCATTCCCAATCCATTCCCATCCCCAATCCATTCCCAATCCATTCCCATTCCCATTCCCCTAATTGCATTCCCATTCCCATTCCATTCTCATTCCCAATCCCATTCCCAATCCCAATCCCATTCCATCCCAATCCCATTCCATTCCCCATCCCATTATCCCATTCCATTTCCATTCCTATTCCATTTCCATTATCCCATTTCATTCCCATAATTCCATTCCCATTCCCATCATTCCCATTTCATTCCCATTCCCATTACATTCCTATTCCCATTCCTGTTCCCATTCCCATTATCCCATACTTTTTTCCCATTCCCATTCCCATTCAAAATGCATTCCCATTCCCAATTCATTCCCATTCCCATAATTCCATTCCCAATCCCATTCCATTCTCATAATTCCCATTCCATTACATTCCCATTCCATTCCCATTCCCGTAATTCCCATAATTCCCATTCCCATTCCATTTCTATTCCCATTATCCCATATTTTTTCCCATTCCCATTCCGATCCCAATCCCATTCCCAATCCATTCCCATTCCCATAATTCCATTCCCAATCCCATTCCATTCCCAATCCCACTCCCATTCCCATTCCATTCCCACAATTCCCATTCCCAATCCATTCCCATTCCCATAATTCCATTCCAAATCCCATTCCATTCCCATTCCCATAATTCCCACTCCCATTCCATTCCCATAATTCCCATTCCCATAATTCTCATCCCCATTCCATTCCCATTCCATTTCCATTCCCATCCCATTCCCAATCCATTTCCATCCCCATTCCCATTCCTTTCCCATTCCCATCCCCATTCCACTCCCATTCCCATTCCCAATCCATTCCCATTCCCATAATTCCCATTCCATTCCCATAATTCCCACAATTCCCATAATTCCCATAACTCCCATTCCCATAATTCCCATTCCCCATTCCCATCCCCATTCCCCTCTATTTTTTTTTATCATTCCATTCCCATTATTCCCTTCCCATTCCATTCCCATTCCCGTTCCCATCCCAATCCCATTCCATTCCCCTAATTCCCCTAATTCCCCTAATTCCCCCAATCCCCCAAATCCCCCAAATTCCCCCCAATCCCCCCCGTGCGCCCACCCTGCTCCATCCTCCTCATCTGCTGGATCTGATCGACGGTTTTGCGCAGGATTTTGCACTTGTCGGGTTTGACGCTCAGGCCGTCGATGTCGCCGATGTTCGCCGACAGCAGCTCCGCCAGCTCCTCCAGGTACCTGTGCTCCTGCTCGCGCCGCCGCTTCTCATGGCTGAGGGCAAAAAAAAATTAAGGTTTTTGTGGTTTTTTCATTTTTTCCCTTTTTCCTGCTGTTTTCGGCTTTTTTTCCCGCTTTTTCCTGCTTTTTTTCGGCTTTTTTCCCACTCTTGTCCTGCTTTTTTCTATTGGACAATTCCAGGATTGGACAGTTCCGGGATTGGACAGCTCTGGGAGTGGACAGTTCTGGGATTGGACAGTTCCAGGATTGGGAAATTCTGGGATTGGACAGTTCCGGGATTGGACAATTTGGGATTAGACAATTCCAGATTAGATAATTTGGGATTGGACAATTCTGGGATTGGACAATTTTAGGATTGGACAATTCGGGATTGGACAGCTCTGGGATTGGACAGCTCTGGGATTGGACAGTTCCGGGATTGGACAATTTGGGATTGGACAATTCTGGGATTGGACAGTTCTGGGATTGGACAATTTGGGATTGGACAATTTTAGGATTGGACAATTCTGGGATTGGACAGTTCTGGGATTGGACAATTTGGGATTGGACAATTCTGGGATTGGACAATTTGGGATTGGACAGTTCTGGGGTTGGAAAACTTTGGGATTGGACGGTTCCGGGATTGGACAATTCTGGGATTGGACAACTCAGGATTGGACAATTTGGGATTAGACAATTCCGGGATTGGACAATTCTGGGATTGGACAATTCTGTGATTGGACAGTTCCGGGATTGGAAAATTTAGGATTGGACAGTTCCGGGATTGGACAATTTGGGATTGGACAATTTGGGATTGGACAATTTTGGGATTGGACAATTTGGGATTGGTCAGTTCTGGGATTGGACAATTCTGGGATTGGACAGTTCTGGGATTGGACAGTTCCGGGATTGGACAGTTCCGGGATGGGACAATTTGGGATTGGACAATTTGGGATTGGACAGTTCCGGGATTGGACAATTCTGGGATTGGGAAATTCTAGGACTGGACATTTCCGGGATTAGACAGTTCTGGGATTGGACAATTTTGGGATTGGACAGTTCTGGGATTGGACAATTTGGGATTGGACAATTTTAGGATTGGACAATTCGGGATTGGACAGTTCCGGGATTGGACAATTTGGGATTGGACAGTTCTGGGATTGGACAATTTGGGATTGGACAATTCTGGGATTGGACAGTTCTGGGATTGGACAATTTGGGATTGGACAGTTCTGGGGTTGGAAAACTTTGGGATTGGACAGTTCTGGGATTGGACAATTCTGGGATTGGACAACTCAGGATTGGACAATTTGGGATTAGACAATTCCGGGATTGGACAATTCTGGGATTGGACAATTCTGTGATTGGACAGTTCCGGGATTGGAAAATTTAGGATTGGACAGTTCCGGGATTGGACAATTTGGGATTGGACAATTTTGGGATTGGACAATTTGGGATTGGTCAGTTCTGGGATTGGACAATTCTGGGATTGGACAATATGGGATTGGACAATTTGAAATCGGACAGTTCTGGGATTGGACAACTCAGGATTGGACAGTTCCGGGATTGGACAGTTCCGGGATTGGACAGTTCCGGGATTGGACAGTTCCGGGATTGGACAATTTGGGATTGGACAGTTCCAGGATTGGATAATTTGGGATTGGACAGTTTTGGGATTGGACAGCTCTGGGATTGGACAGTTCTGGGATTGGATAATTTGGGATTGGAGAGTTCTGGGATTGGACAATTTGGGATTGGACGATTCCAGGACTGGACGGTTCCGGGATTGGACAATTTCCGGACCCTTCCCTTCTCCAGGAGAACATTCCCGACTCTCCCAGGAGCTTTTCCTTTGGATTTCAGAGGAATTTTTCCCTTTGGATCAGGAGGAGATCCTTGGGATGGGGGAGGAGCCATTGGGAATTTGACGGAGCTCCAACGGAATTGGGAATCTCCGGGATGAGGAGAAACCGGAATTGGTTCCAAAGAAAAGAAAAATCCCAGAAAAATCCACCGGAAAATCTCCGGGATTGGGCCTTTCTCAGAAAATTACTGGAATGGGATTGGGATTTGAATGGGATTGGGATGGGATTGGGATTGGAATGGGATTGGAACAGGATTGGATCGGGATTGGGATTGGGATAGGGATTGGGATTTGAATGGGATTGGATTGGATTGGGATTAGAATGGGATTGGATTGGGATTTGGGATTGGGATTGGAATGGAATTGGGATTTGAATGGGATTGGGATGGGATTTGGGATTGGAATGGGATTTGGGATTGGGGCTGGAATGGGATTGGAATGGAATTGGGATTTGAATGGGATTGGGATGGGATTGGATTAGATTGGGATTGGAATAGGATCGAAATTGGATAGGAATGGAATGGTATTGGGATTGGATTGGGATTAGAATGGGATTGGAATAGGATTTGGGATTGAGATTGGAATGGAACTGGGATTTGAATGGGATTGGGATGGGATTGGATTAGATTGGAATTGGATTGGATTAGGATTGGAATGTGATCGGAATGGGATTGGATTGGGATCTGGAGAGATTTTTCCAGGATTTTCCCTCGGAGGCTTTTCCAATGAAACCCTTTCGGTTTTGGGATGAGTTTTCCTTTGGGAAGAGGTGAGGAATTCTATCGCAGCGTTGGATTTTGGGAAGGAATTCCTGGCTGGAATTCCCAGGGAAGCTGTGGATCCCTGGGAATGTCCAAGGATGGATTTGGATCCCCCTGGGATTGTGGGATTGGATTGGGATTGGGATGGGATTGGGATCGGGATGGGATTGGGATTGGGGCTGGAATGGGATTGGGATTGAGATTGGAATTGGGATAGGGAATGGGATTGGGATAGGATTGGAATGGGATTGGGATTGGGATAGGATCAGAATGGGATTGGGATTGGAATGTGATGGGATTGGATTAGGATTGGATTGGGATTGGAATGGATCGGAATTGGATTGGATTCGATTGGAATGTGATCGGAATGGGATTGGATTGGATTGGGATCTGGAGAGATTTTTCCAGGATTTTCCCTCGGAGGCTTTTCCCATGAAACCCCCCCAGGTTTGGGATGAGTTTTCCTTTGGGAAGAGGTGAGGAATTCTATCGCAGCGTTGGATTTTGGGAAGGAATTCGAGGATGGAATTCCCAGGGAAGCTGTGGATCCCTGGGAATGTCCAAGGATGGATTGGGATCCCCCTGGGATTGTGGGATTGGAATGGGATTGGGATTGGGGCTGGAACGGGATTGGGATTGAGATTGGAATTGGGGCTGGAATGGGATTGGGATCGGGATGGGTTTGGAATTGGAATGGGATTGGGGCTGGAATTGGGATTGGAATTGGGATTGGGAATGGGATTGGGAATGGGATTGGGAATGGGATTGGGACAGGATTGGAATGGGATTGGGATTGGGATAGGATCAGAATGGGATTGGGATCGGAATGGGATTCAGATTGGGATTATATTGGGATTGGAATGTGATTGGATTAGGATTAGGATTGGATTGAGACTGCAATGGGATCGGAATGGGATTGGATTGGGATTGGATTGGGATCTGGAGAGATTTTTCCAGGATTTTCCCTCGGAGGCTTTTCCAATGAAACCCTTCCGGTTTTGGGATGAGTTTTCCTTTGGGAAGAGGTGAGGAATTCTATCGCAGCGTTGGATTTTGGGAAGGAATTCCTGGCTGGAATTCCCAGGGAAGCTGTGGATCCCTGGGAATGTCCAAGGATGGATTGGGATCCCCTGGGATTGTGGGATTGGATTGGGATTGGGATGGGATTGGGATCGGGATGGGATTGGGATTGGGGCTGGAATGGGATTGGGATTGAGATTGGAATTGGGATAGGGAATGGGATTGGGATAGGATTGGAATGGGATTGGGATTGGAATAGGATCAGAATGGGATTGGGATTAGAATGTGATGGGATTGGATTAGGATTGGATTGGGATTGGAATGGATTGGAATTGGATTGGATTCGATTGGAATGTGATCGGAATGGGATTGGATTGGATTGGGATCTGGAGAGATTTTTCCAGGATTTTCCCTCGGAGGCTTTTCCAATGAAACCCCCCCAGGTTTGGGATGAGTTTTCCTTTGGGAAGAGGTGAGGAATTCTATTGCAGCGTTGGATTTTGGGAAGGAATTCGAGGATGGAATTCCCAGGGAAGCTGTGGATCCCTGGGAATGTCCAAGGATGGATTTGGATCCCCCTGGGATTGTGGGATTGGATTGGGATTGGGATCGGGATGGGATTGGGATTGGGGCTGGAATGGGATTGGGATTGGGGCTGGAATTGGAATTGGGAATGGGATTGGGACAGGATTGGAATGGGATTGGGATTGGGATTGGATTGGGATTGGATTGGGATTGGATTGGGATGGAATTGGGATTGGGAATGGGATTGGGATCGGAATAGGACTGCATTAGAATGGGATCAGATGGGATGGGATCGGATTGGGATCGGAATGGGTTTGGGATTGGGGCTCGAATGGGATTGGAATTGAGATTGGAATTGGGATTGGGAATGGGATTGGGATTGGGACAGGATTGGAATGGGATTGGGATTGGATTGGGATGGGATTGGGATAGGATTGGGATGGAATGGGATTGGAGTGAGATGGGATTGGGATTGGGAATGGGATTGGGATCGGAATAGGACTGGATTAGAATGGGATGGGATTGGGATCGGATTGGGAATTAGAATGGGAATGGCATTGGAATGAGATTTGGGATTGGGATTGGATTGGGATGGGATTGGGATTGCAATAGAATTGGGATCGGAATGGGATTGGAATGGGATCGAAGTCCCTTCCCCCCCAAAATTCCAGGATTTCTGACACACTGTGACATTCCCTTTCCCTCCCACATTCCCAAATTTCCTCTCCGCCTCTCCTGAGCCTCTCCGGAAAATTCCCGAAGGATCCACAGGAGCCCCTCCTCCTCCCCCTCCCCCCCCCCCCACTTTCCAAACCGAAAAAACGATGGAAAAAAATTAAAATACGGAAAATTAAAAACGGAATTCCACACGGGAAACGACTCCGGGGATGGATTTTGTGGGCTCAGGGAAGAAATTCCAGGGTTGGGATCAAAAAGATCGGGAACGATCCGGAGGGAAAGAAAAATTCCCAGCCAAAAAAAAAAAAAAAAAAAAATTCGGGAGCGGAGGAGGGTTGGGAAAAAAAAAAAATTAGGGAATAAAAATTCCGAGTGCCGTGGGTGAGCTCATTCCATAAAAAAATTCGGAGTGTCGGCGTTGCCGCGGCAACGTGCGGAGGGTGGGAGGGAATGAGGGAATGAGGGAGGCTCGGCCGATTTTCCTGACGGGAAAAAATTCGGGAAAACGTTCCCGAGGAGATTTGGGATCGGAGGAGCCCGGGGGGAATGGGGGAGGGGAGGGGAGGGGTCTGGGGATTGGGAATTTCCGGGGGGAAGGGAGAGGTGGGGGAGAATTCCTGGTGGGAATCAGGGAATTTGGGAATGTGGGAATTCCATGGGAATTCCATGGGAATGTGGGAATGAGGGAATTCCATGGGAATGTGGGAATCTGGGAATTTGGGAATGTGGGAATTCCATGGGAATGTGGGAATGAGGGAATCCCATGGGAATGTGGGAATTTGGGAATGAGGGAATTCCATGGGAACGTGGGAATCTGTGAATTTGGGAATGTGGGAATTCCATGGGAATGTGGGAATGAGGGAATCCCATGGAAATGTGAGAATGTGGGAATAAGGGAATCTCATAAGAATTTGGGAATGTGGGAATATGGGAATCCCATGGGAATGTGGGAATGAGGGAATAAGGGAATTCCATGGGAATGTGGGAATCTGGGAATTTGGGAATGTGGGAATTCCATGGGAATGTGGGAATCTGGGAATTTGGGAATGTGGGAATTCCATGGGAATGTGGGAATGAGGGAATCCCATGGGAATGTGGGAATTTGGGAATGAGGGAATTCCATGGGAACGTGGGAATCTGTGAATTTGGGAATGTGGGAATTCCATGGGAATGTGGGAATGAGGGAATCCCATGGAAATGTGAGAATGTGGGAATAAGGGAATCTCGTAAGAATTTGGGAATGTGGGAATGGGGGAATTTGGGAATGTGGGAATATGGGAATCCCATGGGAATGTGGGAATGAGGGAATGAGAGAATCCCGTGGGAATGTGGGAATTCCATGGGAATAGGGGAATGAGAATTCCACGGCAATGCGGGAATTTGGGAATATGGGAATTTGGGAATGTGGGAATCCCACGGGAAGGAGGGAATAGAGGAATGCCACGGGAACATGGGAATTCAGGAATATGGGAATTTGGGGATTCCATGCGAATGTGGGAATGTGAGAATCCCATGGGATTATGCGAATTTGGGAATTTGGGAATGTGGGAATTCCATGGGAAGGAGGGAATAAAGGAATTCCACGGGAACGTGGGAATTCGGGAATATGGGAATTTGGGGATTCCATGCGAATGTGGGAATCCCGTGGGAACGTGGGAATTTGGGAATGTGGGAATCCCACGGGAATGGGGGAATGGGGGAATGAGAGAATGTGGGAGTTTGGGAATGTGGGAATTCTATGGGAATGTCAGAATCCCATGGGAATACGGGAACAGGGGAATGAAAGAATCCCATGGGAATGTGGGAATCCCATGGGAATGTGGGAATGTGGGAATGAAAGAATCCCATGGGAATGTGGGAATTCCATGGGAATGAAAGAATCCCATGGGAATGCGGGAATGCGGGAAATGAGGGAATTTGGGAATGGGGGAGTCAGGGAATCCCATGGGGATGTGGGAATGGGGGAATGAGGGAACATGGGAATGTGGCAACTCCATGGGAATGTGGGAATGCAGGAATTTGGGAATGTGGGAATGAGGGAATGCCATGGGAATGTGGGAATTTGGGAATGAAGGAATGCCATGGGAATGTGGGAATTTGGGAATCCCATGGGAATGGGGGAATGAGACAATGTGGGAATCCCATGGGAATGTTGGAATGAGGGGATGTGGGAACCCCATGGGAATGTGGGAATAAAAGAATCCCATGGGAATGTGGGAATTCCATGGGAATGTGGGAATGAGGGAATGGTGGAATGTGGGAATGGGAGAATCCCATGGGAATGTGGGAATATGGGAATGTGGGAATTCCATGGGAATGTGGGAAGGAAACGATGCGGGAATGTAGGAATGAGAGAATCCCATGGGAACGTGGGAATATGGAAATGTTGGAATTCCATGGGAATGAGGGAATATGGGAATGTAGCAATGTGGGAATGTGGAAATTCCATGGAATGAAGGAATGTGGGAATGAGGGATTCCCATGGGAATGTGGGAAAGAAGGAATGGGGAAATCCCATAGGAATGAGGGAATCCCATGGGAATGTGGGAATGAAGGAATGAGGGAATGAGGGAATTCCATGAGAATGTGGGAATGTGGGAATGAAAGAATCCCATGGGAATGTGAGAATGTGGAAATGAGGGAATCCCATGGGAATGTGGGAATGTGCTCCAAGTTTGGGGTTGGATTGAGGCTTTGGGTGACCTCCCCCAAAAATCCTCTGGGAAGGGAATTTGGGAATCCCGGAAAGATTTGGGATGGGATCCATGGACCTTCAATCCCAATCCCAATCCATTCCCAATCCAATCCCAATCCAATCCCATCCCAATCCCATTCCAATCCCAATCTGATCCCAGGGGGATCCCAATCCATCCTGGGACATTCCCTGGGAACGGCAGCCCATTTGGGAATCCCTTCCCCAGTCCCAAGCACTCTCCCCTTTCCCAGGGCAATCCCTCTGAGCATTCCCAGCTCTCCCAGCTTTCCCAGGGATCAGGAACCGGATCGGGATCGGGATCGGGATTAGGAACAGGACTGGGAACGGAATGAAAATGGGATCAGGAATGGGATTGGGATGGGGATCAGGGAAAGGATCACGGTGGTACCTGTGTGTGGGGTCGCAGGGCAATGATTCCTTGCACTTGTGGGATTCCGGATTGGGATTGGGATCAGAAATGGGATCGGGAATGGGATCGGGATCAGCATCAGGAATGGGATCAGGAATGGGATCAGGAATGGGAATGGGATCGGGATGGGGACCGGGATCAGGATCAGGAATGGGGTCAGGAACGAGATCAGGAATGGAATCAGGAATGGGAATGGGATCGGGATCAGCATCAGGAATGGGATCAGGAACGAGACCAGGAATGGGATCAGGAATGGGAATGGGATCGGGATGGGGACCGGGATCAGGATTGGGATCAGGATCAGAAATAGGACCACTGTGGTGGTACCTGTGTGTGGGGTCGCAGGGCGATCCCTCGCGTTTGCGGGATTTGGGATTGGGAATGGGATCGGGAATGGGACCAGGAACAGAATCAGGAACGGGATAGAGATGGGATCAGGATCGGGATCGGGATCAGGATCAGGATAACGAACGGGATCAGGATCAGGGATGGGATTGGGATGAGAATGGGACTGGGAATGGGATCAGAATCAGGAACTGGATCAGAAACGGGATCAGGATCAGGAACGGGATCGGTATCAGGAATGAGATCGGGAATGGGATTGGGATCAGGATTGGGATCAGGATTGGGATCAGGATCAGGAACCAGATCAGGAATGGGATTGGGAGCGGGAACAGCATTGGGAATGGTATGAGAATGGGATCAGGAGTGGAATCGGAATCAAGAACTGGATCCGGATCAGGATTCAGGATTCGGGATTGGGACCAGGATCACTCCCATACCTGTGTGTGGGGTCGCAGGGCGAGGATCCCTTGCGTTTCCGGGGTTCGGGGTTGGGATCGGGATTGGGAATGGGATCAGGATCAGATTTGGGATCTGAATCGCTCCCATACCTGTGTGCGGGGTCGCAGGGCGAGGATCCCTTGCGTTTCCGGGGTTCGGGGTTGGGATCGGGATTGGGATTGGGAATGGGGTCAGGAATAGGATCAGGATTTGGGATTGGGAATGGGATCAGGAACAGGATTTGGGATCGGGATCACTCCCGTACCTGTGTGTGGGGTCACAGGGCGAGGATCCCTTGCGTTTCCGGGGTTCGGGGTTGGGATCGGAATTGGGAATGGGATCAGGATCAGGATTTGGGATCGGGATCGTTCCCATACCTGTGTGCGGGGTCGCAGGGCGAGGATCCCTTGCGTTTCCGGGGTTCGGGGTTGGGGTCGGGATCGGAATTGGGAATGGGATCAGGATCAGGATTTGGGATGAGGATCACTCCCGTACCTGTGTGCGGGGTCGCAGGGCGAGGATCCCTTGCGTTTCTGGGGTTCAGGTTTGGGATCGGGATTGGGATTGGGAATGGGATCAGGATTTGGGATCGGGACCAGGATCACTCCCGTACCTGTGTGCGGGGTCGCAGGGCGAGGATCCCTTGCGTTTCCGGGGTTCGGGGTTGGGGTCGGGATTGGGATTGGGAATGGGATCAGGATCAGGATTTGGGATCGGGACCAGGATCACTCCCGTACCTGTGTGTGGGGTCGCAGGGCGAGGATCCCTTGCGCTTCCAGGGTTTGGGGTTGGGATTGGGAATGGGATCGGGATCAGGATTGGGATCAGGATCAGGATTTGGGATCAGGATCATTCCCGTACCTGTGTGTGGGGTCGCAGGGCGAGGATCCCTTACGCTTCCGGGGCTCGGGGTTGGGGTCGGGATTGGGAATGGGATCAGGATCAGGATTTGGGATCGGGATCACTCCCGCACCTGTGTGTGGGGTTGCAGGGCGAGGATCCCTTGCACTTCTAGGGTTCAGGATCAGGATCAGGATTGGGATTGGGAATGGGGTCAGGAATAGGATCAGGATTTGGGATTGGGAATGGGATCAGGATCAGGATTTGGGATCGGGACCAGGATCACTCCCGTACCTGTGTGTGGGGTCGCAGGGCGAGGATCCCTTGCGTTTTTGGGGTTCAGGATCAGGATCAGAATTGGGATTGGGATCAGGATCAGATTTGGGATCGGGATCACTCCCGTACCTGTGTGCGGGGTCGCAGGGCGAGGATCCCTTGCGTTTCTGGGGTTCAGGTTTGGGATCGGGATTGGGATTGGGAATGGGATCAGGAACTGGATCAGGATCAGATTTGGGATCTGAATCGCTCCCATACCTGTGTGTGGGGTCGCAGGGCGAGGATCCCTTGCGTTTCCGGGGTTCGGGGTTGGGATCGGGATTGGGATTGGGAATGGGGTCAGGAATAGGATCAGGATTTGGGATTGGGAATGGGATCAGGATTGGGATCAGGATTTGGGATCGGGACCAGGATCACTCCCGTACCTGTGTGCGGGGTCGCAGGGCGAGGATCCCTTGCGTTTCCGGGGTTCGGGGTTGGGATTGGGAATGGGATCAGGAACAGGATTTGGGATCGGGATCACTCCCGTACCTGTGTGCGGGGTCGCAGGGCGAGGATCCCTTGCGTTTCCGGGGTTCGGGGTTGGGATCGGGATCGGGATTGGGATTGGGAATGGGATCAGGATTTGGGATCGGGACCAGGATCACTCCCGTACCTGTGTGCGGGGTCGCAGGGCGAGGATCCCTTACGCTTCCGGGGTTCGGGGTTGGGATCGGGATTGGGATTGGGAATGGGATCAGGATCGGGATCAGGATTTGGGATCGGGATCGTTCCCGTACCTGTGTGCGGGGTCGCAGGGCGAGGATCCCTTGCGTTTCCGGGGTTCAGGGTTGGGGTCGGGATTGGGATTGGGATCAAGATCAGGAACAGGAACAGGATTTGGGATCGGGATCACTCCCGTACCTGTGTGTGAGGTCGCAGGGCGAGGATCCCTTGCGCTTCCGGGGTTCGGGGTTGGGATTGGGAATGGGATCAGGAACAGGATTTGGGATCAGGATCACTCCCATACCTGTCTGTGGGGTCACAGGGCGAGGATCCCTTACGCTTCCGGGGTTCGGGGTTGGGGTCGGGATTGGGATTGGGAATGGGGTCAGGAATAGGATCAGGATTTGGGATTGGGAATGGGATCAGGAACAGGATTCGGGATTGGGATCACTCCCGTACCTGTGTGCGGGGTCGCAGGGCGAGGATCCCTTGCGTTTCCGGGGTTCGGGGTTGGGATTGGGAATGGGATCAGGATCAGGATTTGGGATCGGGATCACTCCCGTACCTGTGTGCGGGGTCGCAGGGCGAGGATCCCTTGCGTTTCCGGGGCTCGGGGTTGGGATCGGGATCGGGATTGGGAATGGGATCAGGATTTGGGATCGGGACCAGGATCACTCCCGTACCTGTGTGCGGGGTCGCAGGGCGAGGATCCCTTGCGTTTCCGGGGTTCGGGGTTGGGATCGGGATTGGGATTGGGAATGGGATCAGGATCAGGATTTGGGATCAGGATCACTCCCGTACCTGTGTGCGGGGTCGCAGGGCGAGGATCCCTTGCGTTTCCGGGGTTCGGGGTTGGGGTCGGCGGAGCTGTCCCCGAGGCCGCTCATGGTGAGGTTCCTACAGAGCTCCTGGAACGGACAGAGACATGGACACGGTCAGGGCGGGGCCTTCCCGAGGAAAATTCCCGGGAATCGCCCACCCGGAATTTCCAGGGACAGATCGGGAAGGGGGCGGAGCCATCTGGAGCTCTTCCCGGGATTCCCGGGGGGTCAGATTCCCAGAATTCCCAGGGATTTTCGATTCCCAGAATTCCTGGGGTTTTGGATTCCCGGGATTGCCGTGGAGTTTGGATTCCCATGGATTTTAGATTCCCGGGATTCCCATGGATTTTAGCTCCCCGGCATTCTCATGATTTCCCGGTACTCCCAGGAATTTTGGATTCCCGGGATTCCAGATTCCCATGGATTTTGGATTCCCAGGAGTTTTGGATTCCCAGAATTCCCAGGGATTTTGGATTCCCAGGAATTCTGGATTCCAGATTCCCATGCATTTTGGATTCCCAGGAATTCTGGATTCCCCCTATTCCCATGGATTTTGGATTCCTGGAATTCCCATGGATTCTGGATTCCAGATTGCCATGAATTTTGGATTCCCAGGAATTCTGGATCCCTCCTGTTCCCATGGATTTTGGATTCCTGGAATTCCCACGGATTTTGGATTCCCAGGAATTCTGGATTCCCCCTCTTCCCATGGATTTTGGATTCCCAGAATCCCCATGGATTTTGGATTCCCAGGAATTCTGGATTCCCCCTATTCCCAGGGATTCTGGATTCCCAGGAATTCTGGATTCCCCCTATTCCCATGGATTTTGGATTCCTGGAATTCCCATGGATTTTGGATTCCCAGGAATTTTGGATTCCCAGAATTTCCATGGATTTTGGATTCCCAGGAATTCTGGATTCCCCCATTCCCATGGATTTTGGATTCCCAGGAATTTTGGATTCCCAGAATTCCCATGGATTTTGGGTTCCCAGGAATTTTGGATTCCCAGA
This sequence comes from Acanthornis magna, assembly GCA_036785705.1. Taxonomy (NCBI): domain Eukaryota; kingdom Metazoa; phylum Chordata; class Aves; order Passeriformes; family Acanthizidae; genus Acanthornis; species Acanthornis magna. The sequence goes on from JAWUZG010000601.1 coordinate 118,907, forward strand.
ATTCCCAGGGATTTTGGATTCCTGGAATTCCCATGGATTTTGGGTTCCCAGGAATTCTGGATTCCTGGAATTCCCATGGATTTTGGGTTCCCAGGAATTCTGGATTCCAGATTCCCATGGATTTTGGATTCCCAGGAATTCTGGATTACAGATTGCCATGGATTTTGGATTCTCAGGAATTCTGGATTCCCAGAATTCCCATGGATTTTGGATTCCTGGAATTCCCATGGATTTTGGATTCCCAGGAATTCTGGATTCCAGATTCCCAGGGATTTTGGATTCCCAGGAATTCTGGATTCCAGATTGCCATGGATTTTGGATTCTCAGGAATTCTGGATTCCCCCTATTCCCAGGGATTTTGGATTCCCCCTATTCCCATGGATTTTGGATTCCTGGAATTCCCATGGATTTTGGATTCCCAGGAATTTTGGATTCCCAGAATTTCCATGGATTTTGGATTCCCAGGAATTCTGGATTCCCCCTATTCCCAGGGATTCTGGATTCCCAGGAATTCTGGATTCCCCCTATTCCCATGGATTTGGGATTCCCAGGAATTCTGGATTCCCCCTATTCCCATGGATTTTGGATTCCCAGGAATTTTGGATTCCCCCTATTCCCATGGATTTTGGGTTCCCAGGAATTCTGGATTCCCGGAATTCCCATGGATTTTGGATTCCTGGAATTCCTATGGATTTTGGATTCCCAGGAGTTTTGGATTCCAGATTCCCATGGATTTTGGATTCCCATGGATTTCAGATTCCCAGAATTCCCATGGATTTTGGGTTCCCAGGAATTTTGGATTCCAGATTCCCATGGATTTTGGATTCCTGGAATTCTGGATTCCCGCTATTCCCAGGGTTTTTGCCTCCTGGGGCTTGGCTGTTTCCCTCATTATCCCTAAAAGCTTTGCCCCCCCGATCAGTGCCCTTGGGCTCCTTCCCTTCTCCCTCTCCCTCTCGTCCCTCTCCTCCTCCTCCCTCTCCCTCTCCCTCTCCTTTCTCCCTCCTCCCTCTCCTCCCTTTTCCTGTTTTTCTCTCTCCCTCTTCTCCTCCTTCTTCTCCTCCTTCTTCTTCTCCTTTTCCCTCTCATTCTTCTCCTCCTCTCTTCCTCCTTCTCTTTTTCTCTTTTTCCCTCTCCCTCTTCCTCTCTCTCTCTTTCCCTCCTCCTTCACCCTCTCCTCCTCCATTTTTCCTCTTCCTTTTCCTTCTCCCTCTCCTCCTCCTCTCTTTTTTTTCTCCTTCTCCTTCGCCTCCTCCCTTTCTCCTCCTCCTCCTTTTCCTTCTCCTTTTCCCTCTCCTTTTTCCTCTCTCTCTCTCCTTTCCCTTCTCCTTCTTCCTCTCCTTCTCTCTTTTCCCTCCTCTCCTCCTTTCTCTCCTCTCTTTCCTTCTCCCTTTTTCCCTCTCCTCCTCCCTTTTTCCTCCTCCTTTTCCCTCTCCTCCTCCTCCCCGTTTTCCCTTTCCCTCTCCCTCTCTATCCTCCCTCCCCTCGTTCTTTTCCTCTCTCCCTCCCCTCCTTGGTCTCTCTCCCTCCTCCTCTCCTCCTTCTCCCTCTCCTTTTCTTTCCTCTCCCTCCCCCTTCCCTCTCTCTTTCCCTTTCTCCCTCTCCTCCTTCTCCCTCTTTACCTTTCTCCTTCTCCCTCTCCCCTTTCTCCTCCTCCTTTTACCTTTCCCCTTCTTCTCTTTATCCTTCCCCTTCTCCGTTCCCCTCTCCCTCTTTATTTTTCTTTCTCTTCCCTTTCTCCTTCTCTTTTTCCTCCTCCCTCTCCCCCTTCTCCTTCTTCTCACTCTTCTCCCTCTCCTCCTTTTCCTTTTCCATTTCCTTTTCCTCCTCCCTCTCCCCCTTCTCCTTCTTCTCACTCTTCTCTCTCTTCTCTTTTTCCTTTTCCATTTCCTTCTCCTTCTCCTCCTTTCCTCTTCCATTTCCTTCTCCTCCTTTTCCTTTTCCATTTCCTCCTCCCTCTCATTTTCCATTTCCTTCTCCTCCTTTTCCTTTTCCATTTCCTCCTCCCTCTCATTTTCCATTTCCTTCTCCTCCCTCTCCCTCTCCTCCCTCTCCTTACCTTTTCCTTCTCCTTTCTGCTCTCCTCCTCCTCCTTCTCCTCTCCCCATTTCCCCCCCGTCCCCCATCTCTCCCAATCCCAAACCCAATCCCAATCCCCCTGCGTTGCCATCTCCATCCCATCCCATTAGCCCCTTATCCCCTTATTCCCTTATCCCATCCCAATCCCATCCCATTACCTCATTACCCCATTATCTCATCCCAATCCCAATCCTATCCCATCCCTATCCCATTAACCCATCCCATTATCCCATTACCCTGTTATCCCATCCCAAACCTAATCCTATCCCATCCTGATCCAGTTATCCCATTATCCATCACCCCATTATCCCATTCCCCATTATCCCAATCTCATTAACCCATTATCCCATTACCCATTATCCCTTTATCCATTACCTATTACCCCATTATCCATTATCCCACTATCCCATTATCCCACTACTCATTATCTCATTATCTATTACCCCATTACCCATTACCCATTATCCATTATCTCATTACCCCATTATCCCATTATCCCATTACCTCATTATCCATTATCCCGTTACTCATTACCCCATTATCCCATTATCCCATTACCCATTATCCCATTATCTCATTAACCCATTATCCATTATCCATTATCCCATTATCCCATTACCGATTATCCCATTATCTCATCCCAATCTCATCACCCCATTACCCCATTTATCCCTTATCCATTATCCGTTATCCCATTATCCATTATCAATTATCCATTACCCCATTACTCCATTACCCCATTCCCCATTATCCCATGACCCCAACCCATTTTCCCATTCCAATCCCAATCCCATTATCCCATTATCCCAATCCCCATTATCCCACTACCTCATTACCCCATTACCCCATCCTAATCCCATTACCCCATTATCCATTATCCTATTATCCCATTACCCATTATCCCATTATCCCATTATCCATTATCCCATTACCCCATTATCCATCATCCCACTATCCATTATCCCATTATCCCATTACCCCATTATCCCATGACCCCATAACCCCAACCCATTTTCCCATTCCAATCCCAATCCCATTATCCCATTATCCCAATCCCATCCCATTACCCCATTATCCCATCCCAATCCCAAACCTATCCCATCCTGATCCCATTACCCCATTACCCCATCCTAATCCCATTACCCCATTATCCATTATCCTATTATCTCATTACCCATTACCCTATTATCCCATTATCCCATTATCCATTACCCCATTATCCATTATCCCGTTCTCCCATATCCCATTACCCATTAACCCATTACCCATTATCCATTATCCCATTCCCCATTATCCCATTATCTCATTACCCCATTATCCATTATCCCATTATCAATTACCCCATTACCCATTATCCCATTATCTCATTACCCGTTATCAATTACCACATTATCCATTATCCCATTACCCATTCAATAAACAATAAACAAAATTCCCAAAAACCAAAATTCCCAAACAATGAAAATCCCATGAAACTGAAATTCCCAAAAAAACAAAAATTCGCAAGAAACCGAAATTCCCAAAAAACCGAAATTCTCAAAAACCAAAATTCCCAAAAAACGAAATTCCCAAAACCAAACTTCTCAAAACCACAATTTGCAAAAACCAAAATTCCCAAAAGACCAAAATTCCCAAAAGACCAAATTCCCTAAAAACCAAAACTCCCAATAAACAAAATTCCCCAAAACCAAAATTCCCAAACAATGAAAATCCCATGAAAGTGAAATTCCCAAAAAACAAAAATTCGCAAGAAACCGAAATTCCCAAAAAACCGAAATTCTCAGAAACCTAAATTCCCAAAAAACGAAATTCCCAAAAAATGAAATTCCCAAAACCAAACTTCTCAAAACCACAATTTGCAAAAACCAAATTTCCCCAAAGCCCAAAATTCCCAAAAGACCAAATTCCCTAAAAACCAAAATTCCCAATAAACAAAATTCCCCAAAACCGAAATTCCCAAACAATGAAAATCCCATGAAAGTGAAATTCCCAAAAAACAAAAATTCGCAAGAAACCGAAATTCCCAAAAAACCGAAATTCTCAGAAACCTAAATTCCCAAAAAACGAAATTCCCAAAAAACGAAATTCCCAAAACCAAAATTCTCAAAACCACAATTTGCAAAAACCAAAATTCCCAAAACCAGAATTCCCGAAAACCCAAAATTCCCAAAAGACCAAATTCCCTAAAAACCAAAATTCCCAATAAACAAAATTCCCAAAACCAAAATTCCCAAAAAACCAAAATTCCCAAAATTCCCAAAAAAGAAAGAATTCCCGAGGGGAAAATGCGGAATTTGGGATCGGTGACCTCACCTCGGTTTTCCGGAGGGGAGTGAAGGCTCATGGGAAAATCTTGGGAATCTTCGGGAGAATCCTAAAGGCCTCGGAATTCCATGGGAACGTCGGGCGGGAACGGCATCGATCCCAAATCCTGCGGGGAAAGGGCGGGAATGGGTCGGGGATCGGCGATCGGGGGATTCCAAAATCCCAAACGGAATCCCAAATGGAATCCCAAATGGAATTCCAAACTCAATCCGGAGGTGAATCCCAAACTGAATCCCAAATGGAATTCCAATGAGAATCCCAAATGGAATCCCAAACTGAATCCCAATGTAAATCCCAAAGTGAATCCCAAATGGAATTCCAAATGGAATCCCAAACTCAATCCCAAATGGAATTCCAAACGGAATCCCGAAGTGAATCCCAAAATGAATCCGGAGAAGAATCCCAAAGGCAATCCCAAACTGAATCCCAAACGGAATCCCAAACTCAATCCCAAATGGAATCCCAAACTCAATCCCAAATGGAATTCCAACGTGAATCCCAAAGGGAATCCGAATGTAAATCCCAAAGCGAATCCCAAAGGGAATTCCAATGTGAATCCAACTGGAATCCCAAACTGAATCCCAAATGGAATCCCAAACCGAATCCAGAAGTGAATCCCAAATGGAATTCCCAGATGAATCCCAAAGGGAATCGCAAACTGAATCCCAAATGGAATTCCAAATGGAATCCCAAAGTGAATCCCAAATGGAATTCCAATGAGAATCCCAAATGGAATCCCAAATTGAATCCCAAAGTGAATCCCAAATGGAATTCCAATGAGAATCCCAAAGGGAATCCCAAACTCAATGCCAAAGTGAATCCCAAATGGAATTCCAAATGGAATCCCAAACTCAATCTCAAATGGAATCCAAAGGGAATCCCAAAGTGAATCCCAAAATGAATCCGGAGGAGAATCCCAAAGGCAATCCCAAAGTGAATCCCAAATGGAATTACAAAGCGAATCCCAAATGGAATCCCAAAATGAATCCCAATGTAAATCCCAAAGCGAATCCCAAAGGGAATTCCAATGTGAATCCGGAAGTGAATCCCAAATGGAATCCCGAAGTGAATCCCAAATGGAATTCCCACATGAATCCCAAATGAAATCCCAAACTCAATCCCAAAGTGAATCCCAAATGGAATCCCAAACTGAATCCCAAATAGAATTCCAAACTGAATCCTAAAGGGAATCCCAAAGTGAATCCCAAAAGGAATCCCAAATGCACTGAATCCCAAAGGCCCGGGGAGGAGAGGCCTCGGAATTCCATGGGAACGTCGGGCGGGAACGGCATCGATCCCAAATCCTGCGGGGAAAGGGCGCGAGTGGGTCGGGGATCGGCGATCGGGGGATTGCGAAATCCCAAAGGGAATCCCAAACTCAATCCCAAATGGAATTCCAAATGGAATCCCAAATGGAATCCCAAATGGAATCCCAAATGGAATCCCAAAATTAATCAGGAGGAGAATCCCAAAGGCAATCCCAAAGTGAATCCCAAATGAAATTACAAAGCGAATCCCAAATGGAATCCCAAAGTGAATCCCAATGTAAATCCCAAAGCGAATCTCAAAGGGAATTCCAAAGTGAATCCCAAACTGAATCCCAAACTGAATTCCAAATGGAATTCCAAAAGGAATTCCAATGGAATCCCAAAGTGAATCCCAAAATGAATCCAGTGGTGAATCCCAAATGCAATCCCAAATGGAATTCCCACATGAATCCCATATGGAATCCCAAACTGAATCCCAAAGTGAATCCCAAATGGAATTGCAAACTCAATCCCAAACTGAATCCCAATGTGAATCCCAAATGGAATCCCAAAGGCAATTCCAAGGGAATCCTAAGGGGAATCCCAAAGGAAATTCCAATGTATCCCAAGGGAATCCCAATGTGAATCCCAAAGGAAGTCACAAACTGAATCCCAAATAGAATCCCAAAGGGAATCCCAAAGGGAATCCCAAATGGAATCCCAAACTGAATCCCAAATGGAATCCCAAAGGGAATCTGAAGGTGAATCCAAAACTGAATCCCAAGGGGAATCCCAAACTGAATCACAAAGGGAATTACAAGGGAATCCCAACACAAATCCCAAGGGGAATCCCAGATGGAATCCCAAACTCAATCCCAAACAGAATCCAAAAGGGAATCCAAAAGGGAATCCCAAAGGGAATTCCAATGGAATCCCAAAGTGAATCCCAAAGTGAACCCCAAAATGAAATCCCAAATTATATCCCAAATCCTATCCCAACTTCTGTCCAGAATTCCATCCCAAATTCCATCCCGAATTCCATTCGGAATTCTGTCCCAAATTCAATGCAAAATTCCCTCCCGAATTCCATCCCGAATTCCATCCCCAATTCCATCCCAAATTCCACCCCAAATTCTGTCCCAAATTCTGTCCTAAATTCCGTCCCAAATTCCGAATTGCGTTCCAAATTCCGTCCCAAATTCCATCCCAAATAGATCCCGAATTCCATCCCAAATTCTGTCCCAAATGCCATCTGGAATTCCGTCCCGAATTCCAAATTCCATCCCAAAATCCATTCCAAATTCCGCCCTGAATTCCAAATTCTGTCCCAAATTCCATACCAAATTGCACCCCAAATTCCATCCCAAATTTCGTCCCGAATTCCATCCCGAATTCCATCCCAAATTCTGAATTCCATCCCAAATTCCATACCGAATTCCGAATTCCATCCCAAATTCCATACCAAATTCCAAATTCCGTCCCAAATTCCATCCCGAATGCCTTCGCAAATTCCATCCCAAATTCAGTCCCAAATTTTGTCCCAAATTCCATCCCAAATTCTGTCCAGAATTCCATCCCAAATTCCATTCAGAATTCCGTCCCAAATTCCATCTCGAATTCCATTCAGAATTCCATCCCAAATTCCATCCAAAATTCCATCCCAAATTCCATCCCGAATTCCGAATTCCATCCCAAATTCCGTCCCAAATTCTGTCCCAAATTCCAAATTCCATCCCGAATGCCATCGCAAATTCCATCCCAAATTCAGTCCCAAATCATATCCCAAATTCCATCCCAAATTCTGAATTCCATGCCAAATTCCATCCCAAATTCTGAATTCCATGCCAAATTTTGTTCCGAATTCCATCCCAAATTCCATCCCAAATTCTGTCCAGAATTCCATCCCAAATTCCATTCGGAATTCAGTCCCAAATTCCATCCAAAATTCCCTCCCAAATTCCATCCCGAATTCCGAATTCCATCCCAAAGTCCGTCCCAAATTCCGAATTCCAAATTCCGTCCCAAATTCCAAATTCTGTCCCAAATTCCATCCCAAATTCCAAATTCCATCCCAAATTCCAAATTCCATCCCAAATTCCATCCCGAATGCCATTGCAAATTCCATCCCAAATTCCAAATTCCATCCCAAATTCCAAATTCCATCCCAAATGCCATCGCAAATTCCATCCCAAATTCCGTCCCAAATTCAGGCCCAAATTCCAAATTCCATCCCAATTTTCCGAATTCCGTCCTGAATTCCATCCCGAATTCCATCCCAAATTCTGAATTCCATCCCAAATTCCATACCGAATTCCGAATTCCATCCCAAATTCCATACCAAATTCCAAATTCCGTCCCAAATTCCATCCCGAATGCCTTCGCAAATTCCATCCCAAATTCAGTCCCAAATTTTGTCCCAAATTCCATCCCAAATTCTGTCCAGAATTCCATCCCAAATTCCATTCAGAATTCCGTCCCAAATTCCATCTCGAATTCCATTCAGAATTCCATCCCAAATTCCATCCAAAATTCCATCCCAAATTCCATCCCGAATTCCGAATTCCATCCCAAATTCCGTCCCAAATTCTGTCCCAAATTCCAAATTCCATCCCGAATGCCATCGCAAATTCCATCCCAAATTCAGTCCCAAATCATATCCCAAATTCCATCCCAAATTCTGAATTCCATGCCAAATTCCATCCCAAATTCTGAATTCCATGCCAAATTTTGTTCCGAATTCCATCCCAAATTCCATCCCAAATTCTGTCCAGAATTCCATCCCAAATTCCATTCGGAATTCAGTCCCAAATTCCATCCAAAATTCCCTCCCAAATTCCATCCCGAATTCCGAATTCCATCCCAAAGTCCGTCCCAAATTCCGAATTCCAAATTCCATCCCAAATTCCAAATTCTGTCCCAAATTCCATCCCAAATTCCAAATTCCATCCCAAATGCCATCGCAAATTCCATCCCAAATTCCGTCCCAAATTCCAAATTCCATCCCAAATTCCATCCCGAATGCCATTGCAAATTCCATCCCAAATTCCGTCCCAAATTCAGGCCCAAATTCCAAATTCCATCCCAATTTTCCGAATTCCGTCCTGAATTCCATCCCAAATTCCATCCCAAATTCTGAATTCCGTCCCAAATTCCATCCCAAATGCAACCCCAAATACCATCCCAAATTCCACCCCAAATTCTGCCTCAAATTCCATCCCAAATTATATCCCAAATCCCATCCCAAATTCCATTCCAAATTCCATCCCGAATTCCATTCGGAATTCTGTCCCAAATTCCATCCAAAATTCCATCCAAAATTCCATCCCAAATTCCCTCCCAAATTCCGTCCCAAATTCCGTCCCAAATTCTGTCTTCCAAATTCTGTCTTCCAAATTTCAACCCAAATTCAGTCCCAAATTCCAAATTCCATCCCAAATTCCATCCAAAATTCCACCCCAAATTCCATCTCAAATTCTGTCCCAAATTCCATCCCAAATTCTGAATTCCATCCCGAATTCCGTCCCAAATGCCATCTGGAATTCCGTCCCGAATTCCAAATTCCATCCCAAATTCCGTCCCAAATTCCATCCCAAATTTCGTCCTGAATTCCGTCCCAAATTCCATCCCAAAAATTCTGAATTCCATCCCAAATTCAGTCCCAAATTCTGAATTCCATCCCAAATTCCAAATTCCGTCCTGAATTCCAAATTCCATTTCAAATTCTGTCCCAAATTATATCCCAAATTTCATCCCAAATTCTGTCCAGAATTCCATCCCAAATTCCATTCGGAATTCCCTCCCGAATTCCATCCCGAATTCCAAATTCCGTCCCAAATTCTGTCCCAAATTCCAAATTCCAAATTCTGTCCCAAATTCCATCCCGAATTCCGAATTCCATCCCGAATTCCATCCCAAATTTGATCCAAAATTCTATACCAAATTCCATCCCAAATTCCATCCCAAAATTCCGAATTCCATCCCAAATTCCAAATTCCATCCCAAATTCCGAATTCCATCCAAAATTCCACCCCGAATTCCGTCCCAAATTCTGTCCCAAATTCCGTCCCAAATTCCAAATTTCATCCCAAATTCCACCCCAAATTCCATCCCAAATTTCGTCCCAAATTCCATCCCAAATTTCGTCCCAAATTCCATCCCAAATTCCATACCAAATTGCACCCCAAATTCCATCCCAAATTTCGTCCCGAATTCCATCCCAAATCCCATCCGAAAATTCATCCAAAATTCTGTCCCAAATTCCATCCCGAATTCCAAATTCCATCCCTAATTCCATCCCAAAATTCCGTCCCAAATCCCGTTCCAAATTCCAAATTTCATCCCAAGTTCCGTCCCAAATTCCATCCGAAATTCCAAATTCTGTCCCAAATTCCATCCCAAATCCTGTTCCAAATTCCATCCTAAATTCCGAATTCCATGGAATGGAATTTTTTCCCATTGTTGGATTTTCCAAAAAGGAATTTTTTCCCGGAATGGATTTTCCAAAAGAAATTTTTTTTCCAGAATGGATTTTCCAAAGGGGAATTTTTTTCCCAAAACGGATTTTTCAAAGAGGAATATTTTTCCTAGAATGGATTTCCCAAAAGGGAATTTTTTCCCGGAATGGATTTCCCAAAATGGAATTTTTTCTCATTGTAAGATTTTCCAAAATGGAATTCTTTCCCAGAATGCATTTTCCAAAATGGATTTTTTTCCTGGAATGGATTTCCCAAAAGAAAATTTTTTTCCCAGAATAGAATTTCCAAATGGAATTTTTTCCCCATTGTTGGATTTTCCAAAAGTTAATTTTTCCTGAAATGGATTTCCCAAAATGGAATTTCTTTCCCGGAATAGATTTTCCAAAATGGAATTTTTTCCCAAAATGGATTTTCCAAAAGGAATTTTTTCCTGGAATGGATTTCCCAAAACGGAATTTTTCCTGAAATGGATTTTCCAAAATGGATTTTTTTCCATTGTTGCATTTTCCAAAAAGAATTTTTTTCCAAAATGGATTTTCCAAAAGAAAATTTTTTCCCGGAATAGATTTTCCAAATGCAATTTTTCTCATTGTTAGATTTTCCAAAATGGAATTCTTTCCCAGAATAGATTTTCCAAAATGGATTTTTTTCCTGAAATGGACTTTCCACAACAGAATTTTTTCCCAGAATGGATTTTCCAAAAGTTAATTTTTCCTGAAATGGATTTCCCAAAATGGAATTTCTTTCCCGGAATAGATTTTCCAAAATGGAATTTTTTCCCAAAATGGATTTTCCAAAAGGAATTTTTTCCTGGAATGGATTTCCCAAAACGGAATTTTTCCTGAAATGGATTTTCCAAAATGGATTTTTTTCCATTGTTGCATTTTCCAAAAAGAATTTTTTTCCAAAATGGATTTTCCAAAAGAAAATTTTTTCCCGGAATAGATTTTCCAAATGCAATTTTTCTCATTGTTAGATTTTCCAAAATGGAATTCTTTCCCAGAATAGATTTTCCAAAATGGATTTTTTTCCTGAAATGGACTTTCCACAACAGAATTTTTTCCCAGAATGGATTTTCCAAAAGTTAATTTTTCCTGAAATGGATTTCCCAAAATGGAATTCCTTTCCCGGAATAGATTTTCCAAAATGGAATTTTTTCCCAAAATGGATTTTCCAAAAGGGAATTTTTTCCTGGAATGGATTTTCCAAAAAGGAATTTTTTTCCTAGAATGGATTTTCCAAAACTTAATTTTTGCGGAAATGGATTTCCTAAAATGACATTTTTTCCCAGAATAGATTTTCCAAAAGTGAACTTTTTCCCGGAATGGATTTCCCAAAATGGAATTTTTTCCCAGAATGGATTTTCTAAAATGGAATTTTTTCCCAGAATGGATTTTCTAAAATGGAATTTTTTCCCAGAATAGATTTCCCAAAACTGAACTTTTTTCCCAAAATGGATTTTCCACAGTAGAATTTTTTTCCTGGAATGGATTTTCCAAAATGGATTTTTTTCTCATCGTTAGATTTTCCAAAATGGAATTCTTTCCCGGAATGGATTTCCCAAAAATGAATTTTTTCCTGGAATGGATTTTCCAAAATGGATTTTTTTTTTCATTGTTGGATTTTCCACAATAGAATTGTTTCCCAGAATGGATTTTCTAAAATGGAATTTTTTCCCAAAATGGATTTTCCAAACAGGAATTTTTCCCCATTGTGAGATTCTCCAAAATGGAATTTTTTCCCAAAACAGATTTTCCAAAGAGGAATATTTTTCCTAGAATGGATTTTCCAAAAGGGAATTTTTTCCCGGAATGGATTTTCCAAAAGGGGATTTTTTTCCCCGGAATGGATTTCCCAAAACGGAAATTTTGGAAATGAGAAATTCCAGGGATGAAGGTCTGAAATGAAAAGGATGAGGCTCAAAAATTCTGGGACGAGGCTGAAAAATTCCAGGTCTGAGAAATTCCAGGGATGAGGCAAAAAAAATTCCAGGGTGAGACTCTGAAATTCCAGGGACGAAAAATTCCAGGGACGAAGAATTCCAGGGACGAAGAATTCCAGGATGAAGCTCTGAAATTTCAGGAATGAAAAATTCCAAGGGTGAGGCTCAGAAATTCCAGGTTTCAGAAATTCCAGAGATGAAACTCCAAAATTCCAAGGACGAGGATCTGAAATTCTGGGAATGAAAAAATCCAGGGATGAAAAATTCCAGAGATGAGAAATTCCAGATTTGAGAAATTCCAGCGATGAGAAATTCTGGGAATGAGAAATTCCAGACTTGAGAAATTCCAGATTTGAGAAATTCCGGGAATGAGAAATTCCCGAAACAAGAAATTCCAGATTTGAGAAATTCTAGATTTAAGAAACTCCAGCAATGAGGAATCCTAGGAATAAGAAATTCCCGGAACGAGAAATTCCAGATTTGAGAAATTCCAGAGATGAAACTCAAAAATTCCAGGGATGAGGCTCCGAAATTTCGGGAATGAAAAATTCTGGGGATGAGGCAGACAAATTCCAGGAATGAAAAATTCCAAGAATGAGAAATCCCAGAGATGAAAAATTCCAGGGATGAGGCTGAGAAATTCCAGAGATGAAATTCAAAAATTCCAGGGATGAGGCTCAAAAATTCTAGGACAAGGTTCCAAAATTTCGGGAAGGATGAAAAATTCCAGGGATGAGGCTGAGAAAATCCGGGATGAGAAATTCCATGGTTGAGACTCAAAATCCTGGGATGAGTTTCAGAAATTCCAAGGACGATGATGCCCAAAAATTCCAGGATGAGGCTCCAAACATTCCAGCGACGAAAAATTCCAGCGATGAAAAATTCCAGCAATGAAAAATTCCAGGGACGAAAAATTCCAGGGATGACGATGAGACTCAAAAATTTCAGGGATGAGGCTCCAAAATTCCAAGAAATGAAAAAATTCCAGGGATGAGAAATTCCACGGATGAAGTTCAGAAATTCCGGAATGAGGCTCCGAAAATCCCAAAATGAAAAATTCCAGGGATGAGGCTGAGAATTCCAAGGATGAGGCACCAAAATTCCGGGATGAAAAAAAATTCCAGGAATGAGAAATTCCAGGGATGAAGCTCCGAAATTCCCGGAATGAAAAATTCCAGAATCAGGCTCTGAAATTCCAGGGATGAAAAATTCAAGGATGAGGCTCTGAAATTCTGGGATGAGGCTGAAAAATTCCAAGTTCGAGAAATTTCAGCGTTGAAAAATTCCAGGGATGAAGAGAGTCAAAAATTCCGGGATGAGGTTCTGAAATTTCGGGAATGAAAAATTCCAGGGATGAGAAATCCCAGGGATGATGAGAACTCCAAAATTCCGAGGATGAGGTTCCGAAATTCCAGGGATTAAAAATTCCAGGAATGAGAAATTCCAGGAATGAGAAATTCCCGATTTGAGAAATTCCAGCGATGAGAAATTCTGGGAATGAGAAATTCTGGGAATGAGAAATTCCAGGTTTGGGAAATTCCAGATTTGAGAAATTCCAGAGATGAAACTCAAAAATTCCAGGGATGAGGCTCCAAGATTCCAAGAAATGAAAAAATTCCAGGGATGAGAAATTTCAGATTTGAGAAATTCCAGGGATGAGAAATTCCAACGACAAGAAATTAGGGAATCAGAAATTCCAGATTTAAGAAATTCCAGATTTGAGAAATTCTGGGAATGAGAAATTCCAGATTTGAGAAATTCCAGATTTGAGAAATTCTGGGAATGAGAAATTCCAGATTTGAGAAATTCCGGGAATGAGAAATTCCAGGGATGATGAGGCTCTGAAATTCCAGAATAAAACTCAAAAATTCCGAGGATGAGAAATTCGAGGTTTGAGAAATTCCAGCTCTGAGAAATTTAGAAATTCAATTGAGGAATTCAACTCAGGAACTTAATTCAGGAATTATTTAGTTCAGAAATTATTCAATTCAGGAATTATTCAATTCGGGAATTATTTAATTAAGAAACTTAATCCAGGAATTATTCAATTCAGGAATTTATTTAATTTAGGAATTCAATTGAGGAATTTAACTCAGGAATTTAATTCAGGAATTATTCAATTCAGGAATTACTTAATTCAGGAATTATCTAATTAATAAATTTAATCAACGAATTATTCAATTTGAGAATTATTCAATTCAGGAATTTATTGAATTCAGGAATTCAATTGAGGAATTCAACTCAGGAATTTCATTCAGGAATTATTTAGTTCAGGAATTATTCAGTTCAGGAATTATTCAATTCAGGAACTATTTATTCAAGAATTACTCAATTCGGGAATTATTTAATTAATAAACTCAATTCAAGAATTATTCAATTTGAAAATTATTCAATTCAGGAATTTATTTAATCCAGGAATTCAATTGAGGAATTCAACTCAAGAATTATTTAGTTCAGGAATTATTTAATTCAGGAATTCAATTGAGGAATTCAACTCAGGAATTTAATTCAGGAATTATTCAATTCAAGAATTATTCAATTCAGGAATTTATTTAATCCAGGAATTTAATTCAGGAATTCAACTGAGGAATTCAATTCAGAAATTTAATTCAAGAATTATTTAATTCAGGAATTATTCAATTCAGGAATTTATTCAATTCAGGAATTATTTAATTCAGGAATTATTTAATTAATAAACTCAATCCAAGAACTACTCGAGAATTATTCAATTCAGGAATTTATTTAATCCAGGAATTGAATTCAGGAATTATTTAATTCAGAAATTTAATTCAGGAATCCTGGAAAATCCATAGAAATTCCGGCAAATCCACAGAAAATCTGGAAAATCTTTTAAAATAATAAAAAAAAAAATCCACAGAAATTCCGGAAAATCCACAGAAATTCTGGAAAATCTGCAAAAATACGGGAAATCCACAGAAATTCGGAAAAATCCACAGAAATTCCAGAAAATCCATTAAAAGCCTGGGAAAATCCACGAAAATAATAATAAAAAAATTCCACAGAAATTCTGGAAAATCTGCAAAAATTCCAGAAAATCCCTGGAAATTCTGGAACATCTTTAAAAATAATAATAATTAAAAAATCTACAGAAATTACGGAAAATCCACATAAATTCTGGAAAATCTGGCAAATTTCTGGAAAAGGCACAGAAATTCTGAAAAATCCACAGAAATCCTGAAAAATCTGCAAAAAATTCCAGAAAAATCTGCAAATATTCCAGAAAATCCACTAAAAATTCCGGAAAACCCACAGAAATTCTGGAAAATCCACAAAAATTCCGGAAAATCCACAGAAATTCTGGAAAATCCTCAAAAATTCCGGAAAATCCACAGAAATTTGGAAAGTCCACAAAAATTCCGGAAAATCCATTAAAAGCCTGGGAAAATCCACGAAAATAGTAATAAAAAAATTCCACAGAAATTCTGGAAAATCTGCACGAATTTCGGAAAATCCACAGAAATTCCGGAAAATCCACAGAAATACCAAAAAATCCACAGGAATTCTGGAAAATCTTTAAAAATTAAAAAAAATCCACAGAAATTACAGAAAATCCACAGAAATCCTGGAAAAATCTGCAAAAATTCCAGAAAATCCACAAAAATTCCGGAAAAATCCACAGGAATTCTGGAAAATATGGCAAATTTCTGGAAAAGGCACGGAAATTCTGGAAAATCCACAGAAATCCTGAAAAGTCTGCAAAAAATTCCAGGAAAATCTGCAAAAATTCCAGAAAATCCACAAAAAATTCTGGAAAATCCACAGAAATTCTGGAAAATCTTTACAAATAATAAAAAAAATCTCCAGAAATTCTGGAAAATCCACAGAAATCCTGGAAAATCTGCAAAAATTCCAGAAAATCCACAAAAATTCTGGAAAATCCACAAAAAATCTGGAAAATCCACAGAAATTCGGAAAAATCCACAGAAATTCCAGAAAATCCATTAAAAGCCTGGAAAAATCCACAAAAATAATAATAAAAAAATTCCACAGAAATTCCGGAAAATCTGCAAAAATTCCGGAAAATCCACAGAAATTCCGGAAAATCCACAGAAATACCAAAAAATCCACAGGAATTCTGGAAAATCTTTAAAAATTAAAAAAAATCCACAGAAATTACAGAAAATCCACAGAAATCCTGGAAAAATCTGCAAAAATTCCAGAAAATCCACAAAAATTCCGGAAAAATCCACAGGAATTCTGGAAAATATGGCAAATTTCTGGAAAAGGCACGGAAATTCTGGAAAATCCACAGAAATCCTGAAAAATCTGCAAAAAATTCCAGAAAAATCTGCAAGAATTCCGGAAAATCCACAGAAATTCTGGAAAAATCTGCAAAAATTCCAGAAAAAGGCACGGAAATCCTGGGAAATCCACAGAAATTCTGGAAAATTCACAGAAATTCCACAAAAATCCATTAAAAGCCTGGAAAAATCCACAAAAATAATACTAAAAAAATTCTGCAGAAATTCGGGAAAATCTGCAAAAATTCCGGAAAATCCACGGAAATTCTGGAAAATCTTTGAAAATGGTAATAATTTTAAAAATCCACGGAAATTCCAGAAAATCCACAGAAATTCCAGAAAATCCACAGAAATTCTGGAAAATCTTTAAAAATATATAAGAAAAAAATCTAAAGAAATTCTGGAAAACCCACAGAAATCCTGGGAAATCTGAAAAAAATCCAGAAAATCCACAAAAATTCCAGAAAATCCACGGAAATCCTGGAAAATCTGCAAAAATTCCAGAAAATCCATATGGGACAGACACAAATATCCTAAAATACTCATAAATATCCATAAGTACCGATAAATATCTATCCCCGAAATTCCACAGATTTTTCCCAAAATTCCACAGATTTTTCTCCATTTTTTCCTAAGAATCCACAGGTTTTCAAAAAAAAAATACAGTTTTTCCCGGAAAATCCAAAAATTCACACCATTTTTCCCAAAAATTCCACAAATTTTCCCCATTTTTCCCAAAAATCCACAGATTTGCCCCAAAAATCCACAGATTTTCCCCATTTTTCCCCAAAATCCACAAATTCACTCAATTTTTCCCTAAAATTCCACAGATTTTCCCAATTTTTCCCTGAAAATCCACAGGTTTTTCCCAAAAACTCCACATTTTCCAAAAAAATTTTGGAGTTTTTCCCTGAAAATCCACAGATTCTCTCAATTCCTCCCCAAAAATCCACAGATTTTCCCCATTTTTTCCGGAGGGAAAATTCCAAATTCCAGAGGGGAAATGCAAAATTCCGAAGGGAAAATTCCAAATTCCGGAGGGAAAATCCCAAATTCCGAAAGGGAAATCCCAAAATTCCAGAGTGGAAATCCCAAATTTTCGATGGAAAATCCCAAATTCTGGAAGGGAAATCCCAAATTCCAGAGGAAAAATCTAAAATTCTGAAGGGAAAATTCAAAATTCCGAAGGGAAAATCCAAAATTTTTGATGGGAAATCCCAAATTTTCAATGAAAAATCCCAAATTCCGGAAGGGAAATCCAAAACTCCAGAGCGAAATCCCAAATTTTCGATGGAAAAATTCCAATTTTCGATGGGAAAATTCCAAATTCCGGAGTGAAAATCCCAAATTTTCGATGGGAAATCCAAAATTCTGAAGGGAAAATCCTAAATTTTCGATGGGAAATCCCAAAATTCCGAAGGGAAATCCAAAACTCCGAAGGGAAAATCCCAAATTTTGGATGGGAAATTCCAAATTCTGGAGGAAAAATTGCAAATTCCAGAAGGGAAATCCCAAATTCCGGAGGGAAAATCCCAAATTCCGGAGGGAAAATCCAAAATTCCGGAGGGGAAATCCCAAATTCTGGATGGGAAATCCCAAATTCCGAATGGAAAATTCCAAATTCTGACAAGAAAATCCCAAATTTTCGATGGGAAATCCAAAATTCCGAAAAGAAAATTCCAAATTTCGAAGGGAAAATTCCAAATTCCGGAGGGGAAATCCCAAATTTTCAATGGGAAATCCCGAATTCCAAAAGGGAAATCCCAAATTTTCGATGGGAAATCCCAAATTCCGAAGGGAAAATTCCAAATTCTGAATGGAAAATCCCAAATTCTGACAGGAAAATCCCAAATTTTCGATGGAAAATCCCAAATTCTGATGGGAAATCCCAAATTCTGGAGGGAAAATTCCAAATTTTCGATAGGAAATCCCAAATTCCAAAGGGAAAATTCCAAATTCCGGAGGGGAAATCCCAAATTTTCAATGGGAAATCCAAAATTCCGAATGGGGAAATCCAAAATTTTTGATGGGAAATCCCAAATTCCGAAGGGAAAATCCAAAATTCTGACAGGAAAATCCCAAATTCCAGAGGGAAATCCCAAATTCCGAATGGGAAATCCCAAATTCTGACAGGAAAATCCCAAATTTTCGATGGGAAATCCCAAATTTCGGAGTGAAAATTCCCCAAAATTCCAATCAAAATTCCTCCTGAAATTCCACCCAAAATTCCAGCCGAAATTACCCCGAATTTCCCGAAATTCCCCCCAAAATTCCACCCGAAATTCCCCAAAATTCCACCCAAAATTCCACTGGAAATTCCTCAAAATTCCAGCCAAAATTCTCAGAAATTCCACCCGAAATTCCCCCAAATTCTACCGGAAATTCCCCAAAATTCCACCTGAAATTCTCTCAAATTCTACCGGAAATTCCCAAAAATTCCCTGCGAAATTCCCCAAAATTTCACCCGAAATTCTCTGAAATTCCACCCCAAATTCTACCCCAAATTCCACCGGAAATTCCACCCGAAATTCCCCCAAAATTTCCCAAAATTCCACCGGAAATTTCCCAAAATTCCACCTGAAATTCCACTCGAAATTCTCTGAAATTCCACCCTAAAGTCTCCGAAATTCAACCTGAAATTCTCCAGAATTCCAACAGAAATTCCCCAAAATTCCACTCAAAATTCCACCCGAAATTCCTCAAAATTCCAGCCAAAATTCTCAGAAATTCCACCCGAAATTCCCCAGGAAATTCCACCCAAAATTCCCCCAAATTCTACTGGAAATTCCCCAAAATTCCCTGCGAAATTCCCTGAAATTTCATCCAAAATTCCCTGAAATTCCCCCCCCAAATTCTACCCCAAATTCCATCGGAAATTCCACCCGAAATTCCCTGAAATTCCAGACAAAATTCCCCAAAATTCCCGAAATTCCAGCCGAAATTCCACCAAAATTCAACCTGAAATTCTCCGAAATTCCAGCCAAAATTCTCCAAAATTCCACCTGAAATTCTCCAAAATTCCAGACAAAATTCCCCCAAATTTCCCGAAATTCCACCCAGAGTTCCACCCGAAATTCCCAGAAATTCCACCCAAAATCCCCCAAAATTCCAGCCGAAATTCCCAGAATTTCCACCCGAAATTCTCCCAAATTCCAAATGGAAATCCCAAATTCCGGATGGAAAATCCCAAATTCCGCACAGAAAATCCCAAATATGGAATGGAAAATCCCAAATTCCACCCGAAATTCCACCCAAAATTCTCCAAATTTCACCTGACATTCCACGAAATTCCACCTGAAATTCTCCAAAATTCCAGCCGAATTTCCCCCAAATTCCACCCGAAATTCCTCCCAAAATTCCACCCGAAATTCTCCAAAATTCCAAATGGAAATCCCAAATTCCGGATGGGAAATCCCAAATTCTGCACAGAAAATCCCAAATATGGAATGGAAAATCCCGAATTCCACCCAAAATTCCACACAAAATTCTCTAAATTTCACCCGACATTCCACCAAATTCCACCTGAAATTCTCCAAAATTCCACCCGAAATTCCAACTGAAATTCCACCCAAAATTCTCCAAATTTCACCCAAAATTCCCCCAAAATTCCACCCAAAATTCCACCCGAAATTCCCCCAAATTCCAAATGGAAAATCCCAAATTCTGGATGGAAAATCTCAAATTCCGCACAGAAAATCCCAAATTCCACACAGAAAATCCTGAATTCCACCCGAAATTCCACCCGAAATTAGCGAAATTCCACCCGAAATTCTACCCAAATTTCCACCCGAAATTCCTCCCGAAATTCCCCCAAATTCTGAATGGAAATCCCAAATTCCGGACGGAAAATCCCAAATTCCACCCGAAATTTCCCAAAATTCCACCCAAAATTCTCCAAATTTCACCCAAATTCCACCCGAAATTCCTCCCGAAATTCCACCCAAAACTAGCGAAATTCCACCCAAAATTTCCAAAATTCCACCCGAAATTCCACACAAGTTTCCCAAAATTCCACCTGAAATTCCATCGGAAATTCTTTGAAATTCCCGAAATTACACCTAAAATTACACCTGAAATTCTCCAAAATTCCACCCGAATTTCCCCCAAATCCCACCCAAAATTCCACCCGAAATTCCCCCAAATTCCAAATGGAAATCCCAAATTTTAGATGGGAAATCCCAAATTCCGCACAGAAAATCCCAAATTCCACCTGAAATTTCCCAAAATTCCACACAAAATTCTCCAAATTTCACCCGAAATTCCACTGGAAATTCCCCAAAATTCCACCTGAAATTCCACCCGAAATTCTCTGAAATTCCCGAAATTACACCCAAAATTCCACCTGAAATTCTCCAAAATTCCAACCAAAATTCCCCAAAATTCCAAACGGAAATCCCAAATTCCACTCGAAATTCCCGAAATTCCACCCAAAATTCCACCCGAAATTGCAGCCCAAAATTCTCCAAAATTCCAGCCAAAATTCCACAAAATTCCACCCAAAATTCCTCCTGAAATCCCCCCAAATTCCAAATGGAAATCCCAAATTCTGCACAGAAAATCCCAAATTCCACCCAAAATTGCAGCCAAAATTCTCCAAAATTCCACCCAAAATTCCACCTGAAATTCCTCCCGAAATTCCCCCAAATTCCAAATGGAAATCCCAAATTTTGGATGGGAAATCCCAAATTCCACCCGAAATTTCCCAAAATTTCACCCGAAATTCCCTGAAATTCCACCAAATTCCACTCAAAATTCCACCCAAAATTCACCCAAATTCCACCCGAAATTCCCTGAAATTCCAATCGAAATTCCACGTGAAATTCCACCCAAAGTTCCCCAAAATTCCCCGAAATTCCCCAAATTCCATCTGAAATTCCACCTGAAATTCCAGGAAATTCCACCCAAAATTCACCCAAAATTCCAACCAAAATTCCCGAAAATTCCATGCGAAATTCCCCAAAATTCCAACCAAAATTCCCCAAAATTCCAACCAAAATTCCAACCAAAATTCCCGAAAATGCCACCCGAAATTCCCCAAAATTCCACCCAAAATTCCCGAAAATTCCAACCAAAATTCCCCAAAATTCCAACCAAAATTCCCGAAAAGTCCAACCAAAATTCCACCCAAAATTTCTCAAAATTCACCCCAAAATTCCCCAAAATTCCACGCGAAATTCCTCCCGAAATTTCCCAGGATTTGTAACTTGGAGATGAAATTTAAACGAAGGCCGAGAATTTATAATTCATCGATAAAATTTAAATCAAGGCCGAGGGATTTTTAATCCCAAGATAAAGTTTCAATCAAGGCCGAGAATTTACAATTTATCGATAAAGTTTCAATCAAGGCCAAGAATTTGAAATTTATCGATAAAGTTTAAATCAAGGCCGAGGGATTTGTAATTCCAAGATAAAGTTTAAATCAAGGCCAAGGATTTGAAATTTATTGATGAAGTTTAAATCAAGGCTGAGAGACTTTTAATCCCAAGATAAAGTTTCAATCAAGGCCGAGAATTTGTAATTCATTGATAAAGTTTCATTCAAGGCTGAAAATTTGGAATTCATCGATAAAGTTCCAATCAAGGCTGAGAGATTTTTAATTCCAAAATAAAGTTTCAATCAAGGCCAAGGGATTTTTAATTCCAAGATAAAGTTTCAATCAAGGCCGAGAATTTGAAATTCATCGAAAAAGTTTCAATCAAGGCCGAGGGATTTTTAATTCATCGATAAAGTTTCAATCAAGGCTGAGAATTTGAAATTTATTGATAAAGTTTCAATCAAGGCCGAGGGATTTTTAATTCCAAGATAAAGTTTAAATGAAGACCAAGGATTTGAAATTTATTGAGAAAGTTTAAATGAAGGCCGAGAATTTGTAATTCATTGAAAGAGTTCCAATCAAGGCCGAGGGATTTTTAATTCCAAGATAAAGTTTAAATCAAGGCCAAGGATTTGAAATTTATCAATAAAGTTTAAATGAAGGCCGAGGGATTTTTAATTCCAAGATGAAGTTTAAATCAAGGCCAAGAATTTGAAATTCATCGATAAAGTTTAAATCAAGGCCGAGAATTTGAAATTTATCGATAAAGTTTCAATCAAGGCTGAGAGATTTTTAATTCCAAGATAAAGTTTCAATCAAGGCTGAGAGATTTTTAATTCATCGATAAAGTTTAAATCAAGGCTGAGAATTTGGAATTTATCGATAAAGTTTCAATCAAGGCCGAGGGATTTTTAATTCCAAGATAAAGTTTCAATCAAGGCCGAGAATTTATAATTCATCGATAAAGTTTAAATCAAGGCCGAGAATTTGTAATTCATTGAAAGAGTTCCAATCAAGGCCGAGGAATTTTTAATTCATCGATAAAGTTTAAATCAAGGCCAAGGATTTGAAATTTATCGAAAAAGTTTCAATCAAGGCCGAGGGATTTTTAATTCCAAGATAAAGTTTCAATCAAGGCCAAGAATTTGGAATTCATCGATAAAGTTTCCATCAAGGCTGAGAATTTGGAATTTATCGATAAAGTTTAAATCAAGGCTGAGGGATTTTTATTTCCAAGATGAAGTTTAAATGAAGGCCAAGAATTTGAAATTCATCGATAAAGTTTCCATCAAGGCTGAGAATTTGTAATTCATTGAAAGAGTTCCAATCAAGGCCGAGGAATTTTTAATTCATCGATAAAGTTTAAATCAAGGCCAAGGATTTGAAATTTATCAATAAAGTTTAAATGAAGGCCGAGGGATTTTTAATTACAAGATAAAGTTTAAATCAAGGCCAAGAATTTGGAATTCATCAATAAAGTTTCAATCAAGGCCGAGAATTTGTTATTTATTGATAAAGTTTAAATGAAGGCCAAGAGTTTATAATTCATCGATAAAGTTTCAATCAAGGCCGAGAATTTGTTATCTATCGATAAAGTTTAAATGAAGGCCAAGAATTTATAATTCCATGATAAAGTTTAAATTAAGGCCGAGGATTTGAAATTTATCGATAAAGTTTCAATCAAGGCCGAGGGTTTGGTTTGTAATTCATCGATGAATTTTAAACGAAGGCCGAGGGTTTGGTTTGTAATTCGGAGCTGAAGTTTAAATCAAGGCCGAGGGGTTTTATTTCCAAGATGAAGTTTAAATGAAGACCGAGAATTTGTAATCTATCGATAAAGTTTAAATCAAGGCCGAGAGGTTTTTAGTTCCAAGGTGAAGTTTAAACGAAGGCCGAGGGTTTGGAATTCATCGATAAAGTTTAAATGAAGACCAAGGATTTGAAATTTGTCGATAAAGTTTAAATCAAGGCCAAGAGGTTTTATTTCCAAGATGAAGTTTAAACGATGGCCGAGAATTTGAAATTTATCGATAAAGTTTCAGTCAAGGCCGAGGGTTTGGTTTATAATTCGTCGATGAATTTTAAACGAAGGCCGAGGGTTTGGTTTTTAATTTGGAGCTGAAGTTTAAATCAAGGCTGAGAGGTTTTTAGTTCCAAGATGAAGTTTAAATGAAGGCCGAGGGTTTGGTTTATAATTCGTCGATAAAGTTTAAACGAAGGCCGAGGGTTTGGAATTTAGGGATGAATTTTAAATGAAGGCCAAGGGTTTGGAATTCATCGATAAAGTTTAAATGAAGGCCGAGGGTTTGTAACAAATTCGGAGGCGAAGTTTGAAGCAAGGCCGAGGGTTTGGAATTCATCGATAAAGTTCAAATGAAGGCCGAGGGTTTTTATTTCGGAAGCGAAGTTTAAACGAAAGCCGAGGGTTTGGAATTCATCGATAAAGTTTAAATGAAGGTCGAGAGTTTGTAACAAATTCGGAGGTGAAGTTTAAACGAAAGCCGAGGGTTTGGAATCTATCGATAAATTTGAAGGAAGGCTGAGGGTTTGGAATTTATCGATAAAGTTCAAATGAAGGCCGAGGGTTTTTAATTGGGAGGTGAAGTTTGAAGCAAGGCCGAGGGTTTGATTTTTAATTGGGAGGTGAAGTTTGAAGCAAGGCCGAGGGTTCGGTTTTCAATTCGGAGGTGAAGTTTAAAGCAAGGCCGAGGGTTTGATTTTTAATTGGGAGGTGAAGTTTGAAGCAAGGCCGAGGGTTCGGTTTTTAATTCGGAGGTGAAGTTTGAAGCAAGGCCGAGGGTTTGATCTTTAATTCGGAGGTGAAGTTTGAAGCAAGGCCGAGGGTTTGATTTTTAATTCGGAGGTGAAGTTTGAAGCAAGGCCGAGGGTTTGATCTTTAATTCGGAGGTGAAGTTTGAAGCAAGGCCGAGGGTTTGATTTTTAATTCGGAGGTGAAGTTTGAAGCAAGGCCGAGGGTTTGATTTTCAATTCGGAGGTGAAGTTTGAAGCAAGGCCGAGGGTTTGATTTTTAATTGGGAGGTGAAGTTTGAAGCAAGGCCGAGGGTTCGGTTTTCAATTCGGAGGTGAAGTTTGAAGCAAGGCCGAGGGTTTGATTTTTAATTCGGAGGTGAAGTTTGAAGCAAGGCCGAGGGTTTGATCTTTAATTCGGAGGTGAAGTTTGAAGCAAGGCCGAGGGTTTGATTTTTAATTCGGAGGTGAAGTTTGAAGCAAGGCCGAGGGTTTGATTTTCAATTCGGAGGTGAAGTTTGAAGCAAGGCCGAGGGCGCCGCGCGGAGCTCCCCGGGGCAGGGCGGGCCGAGGGTCCCTGAGGGGGAGGCGGAGAGGGACGCGGCGGGCGGGGAAGGGAAGGGAAGGGAAGGGAAGGGAGAAGGGAGAAGGGAGAAGGGAAAAAGCAGGGAGGGAGGGAGGGAGGGAGGGAGGGAGGGAGCGAGGCGGAGGCGCGGCCGCCATGGCAGCCGGGCCGGGCCGGGCCGGGCCGGGCCCGTGCCTCCGCTCGCCGCCCGTGACAGCCGCCGGGGGAGCGGCGGCCGCGGCCGGGCCCGGCTTCCCTCGGGAGGAGGCCCTCCCTCCCTCCTTCCCTCCCTCCCTCCCTCCCTCCTTGCCTCACTCACCTGCCGCTGACAGCGCCGCCGAGGCCGCCGAGCTCCGCCACAGCGACTCCCCCGGGCGGGCGGCGGCCCCGGGGGGCTGCGGGCTGCCGGCGGCTCGGCGGGGCTGCGCCGGGCGGCTGCGGCCCCGGGGCCGCTGCGGGGCTCCCGGCGGCCCGGGCCCCTGGCCTGGGCGGCGCGGCGCGGCTGCGGGGCTCCGGCTCGTTCGCCGCGATCCTCCCTCCCGGCGGGACGGGGCGGAGCCGGGCATGGAGGACGAGGGGGCGGTGGCGGCGGAGCCCCGGCGCGGGCCCTCCTCCTCCTCCCCTTCCTCCCGCTCCTCCGCCTTCTCTCGCTCTCGCTCTCGCTCAGGCGCTGCGAGCCGCCATCTTCCCCCGCCCCTCGCCGCGGGCCCGGGGCGGCTCGGCCGCTGCCGGCGGGACGGGCACGGCGAAGGGCGAGGGGGAGGAGGCGCCGCCATGTTGGAGGCTCGGGGCCTGCGGCCGGGGATGAAGGGCGGCCGGGGCGGAGGGGATCCGGGAGGGACTGAGGGCGGAAGGGGCCGAGAGTCTCCGGGCGGAACTCAGGCGCTCCGGAGCTGAGGGGCTCCGGGGCTGAGGGGATCCAGGACTGAGGGGATCCGGGGCTGAGGGGATCCAGGAGGGACTGATGGCGGAAGGAGCTGAGCGGCTCCGGGGCTGAGCGGCTCCGGGGCTGAGGGGCTCCGGGGCTGAGGGGCTCCGGGGCTGAGGGGCTCCGGGACTGAGGGGATCCGGGACTGAGGGGCTCCGGGACTGAGGGGATCCGGAGCTGAGGGGATCCGGAGCTGAGGGGATCCGGGACTGAGGGGATCCGGGACTGAGGGGATCCAGGAGGGACTGATGGCGGAAGGAGCTGAGCGGCTCCGGGACTGAGGGGCTCCGGGACTGAGGGGCTCCGGGAGTGAGGGGCTCCGGGGCTGAGGGGATCCGGGGCTGAGGGGCTCCGGGGCTGAGGGGCTCCGGGAGTGAGGGGATCCGGGAGTGAGGGGATCCGGGGCTGAGGGGATCCGGGACTGAGGGGATCCGGGACTGAAGGGCTCCGGAGCTGAGGGGATCCGGAGCTGAGGGGATCCGGAGCTGATGGGATCCGGAGCTGATGGGATCCGGAGCTGAGGGGCTCCGGGACTGAAGGGCTCCGGGGCTGAGGGGATCCGGGACTGAGGGGATCCGGGACTGAGGGGCTCCGGGGCTGAGGGGCTCCGGCCGGGGCTAAGGGGGTCTGGGGCTGAAGGGCTCGGGGACTGAGGGGCTCCGGCGCTGAAGGGCTCCGGGGACTGCGGGGATCCGGAGCTGAAGGGCTCCAGGGCTGAGGGGCTCCGGGACTGAGGGGCTCGGGGGCTGAGGGGATCCGGGACTGAGGGGCTCCGGCCGGGCCTGAGGGCGGAAGGCGCTGAAGGGCTCCGGCTGTGGCTGAGGGGCTCCGGGGCTGAGGACCTCCGGGACTGAGTGGATCCGGCACTGAGGGGCTCCGGGGGTTGAAGGGCTCGGGGGCTGAGGGGCTCCGGGACTGAGGGGATCCGGGACTGAGGGGCTCCGGGACTGAGGGGCTCCGGGACTGAGGGGATCCGGGACTGAAGGGCTCCGGAGCTGAGGGGATCCGGAGCTGAGGGGATCCGGAGCTGATGGGATCCGGAGCTGATGGGATCCGGAGCTGAGGGGCTCCGGGACTGAAGGGCTCCGGGGCTGAGGGGCTCCGGGACTGAGGGGATCCGGGACTGAAGGGCTCCGGGACTGAAGGGCTCCGGGGCTGAGGGGCTCCGGGACTGAGGGGATCCGGGACTGAGCGGCGGTGGGGCTGAGGGGCTCCGGAGCTGAGGGGCTCCGGCGCTGAAGGGCTCCGGGACTGAGGGGCTCCGGAGCTGAGGGGCTCCGGGGCTGAGGGGATCCGGGACTGAGGGGATCCGGCATTGAAGGGCTCCGGCCGGGGCTGAAGGGCTCCGGGACTGAGGGGCTCCGGGGCTGAGCGGCTCCGGGGCTGAGGGGCTCCGGGGCTGAGGGGCTCGGGGACTGAGCGGCTCCGGCACTGAGGGGCTCCGGGACTGAGGGGCTCCAGCCGGGGCTGAGGGGATCCGGCACTGAAGGGCTCCGGGGCTGAGGGGCTCCGGGGCTGATGGGATCCGGAGCTGAGGGGCTCCGGGGCTAAGGGGCTCCAGCCGGGGCTGAGGGGATCCGGGAGTGAGGGGATCCAGGGCTGAGGCGATCCGGGGCTGAGCGGCGGCGGGGCTGAGGGGCTCGGGGGCTGAGGGGATCCGGGACTGAGGGGATCCGGGACTGAGGGGCTCCGGCCGGGGCTAAGGGGGTCTGGGGCTGAGGGGCTCGGGGACTGAAGGGCTCCGGGGGCTGAGGGGATCCGGAGCGGAGGGGCTCGGGGACTGAAGGGCTCCGTGGCCTGAGGGGCTCCGGGGACTGAGGGGCTCTGGACTGAGGGGCTCCGGGGGTTGAAGGGCTCCGAGGGCTGAGGGGCTCCGGAGCTGAGGAGCTCCGGGGCTGAGGAGCTCTGGGGACTGAGGAGCTCAGGGGCTCCGGGGCTGAGGGGCTCCGGGGGCTCAGGGGCTCTGGGACCGAGGGGATCCGGAGGTTGAAGGGGTCCGAGGGCTGAGGGGCTCTGGAGCCTGAGGGCCTCTGGCCATGGTTTGGGGGCTCCGTGGCCTGAGGGGCTCCGGCGGTTGCAGGGCTGTGAGGGCTGAGGGGATCCGGGGCTGAGGGGCTCTGAATTGAGGGGGCTCAGGGGCTCCAGGACTGAGGGGCTCTGGGACTGAGGGGCTCCGGAGGTTGAAGGGCTCCGAGGGCTGAGTGGCTCCGGAGGCTGAGTGGCTCCAGGACTGAGGGGCTCCGACGGCTGAGGGGCTCCGGAGGCTGAAGAGCTCCGGGGCTGAGGGGCTCCAGCCAGGCCGGGCTCAGCGCTCCCTTCCCAGGACTCCGCCGATGCCATCGCCGTGCCCGGGACCTGCCCGGGTCACCATCACAGCCTCACCTCAGGACCCTGCACTGCCTCACAGCCGAGTTGGGCACGGAATTGTGGAATTTGGGAATGTTTTGGGTGTGGTGGGACCTTGAGAATCATCCCGTTCCATCGCTGACACCTTCCCTGATCCCAGGGGGATCCCGAATCCATCCTGGGACATTCCAGGGATCCACAGCTTCCCTGGGAATGTCAGCCCATTTGGGAATCCCTTCCCCAACCCCAAGCACTCTCCCCTTTCCCAGGGCAATCCCTCTGAGCATTCCCAGCTCTCCCAGCTTTCCCAGATCCGATCCATCCCCACCCCAACTCCTCCCTGCCAAGGAATTTCGGCATCCAGGAGCTTCCCTGGCAATCTCGGCACTCCAGGAAGGCTCTCCCTTCCCTTTGCCATCCCCGACTTCCATCCAAATCCCTCGCCATGGATTCCCAGTGTCCTCCAGCCCAGAATCCCGGAATGCTTTGGGATCCGTGGGCCCCAAATCCCATCCCATTCCCATCCCAATCCAATCCCATTCCCATCCCAATCCAATCCCACTCCAATCCCAATCCAATCCCACAATCCCAGGGGGATCCAAATCCATCCTGGGACATTCCCAGGGCTCCACAGCTTCCCTGGGAATTCCAGCCCAGCCGGGAATTCCTTCCCCAATCCCAAGCACTCTCCCCTTTCCTGTGGTTTGGGATCCATGGGCTTTTGATCCCATCCCATTATAATTCCATTCCAATCCCATTCCAATCCCAATCCCAATCCCTTTCTGATCCCATTCCAATCCCAATTCCAATCCCATCCCAATCCCAATCCCATTCCAATCCGATTCCAAACCCAATCCCATCCCAATTCCACCCCAATCCCACCCCAATCCCAATCCCATTCCAATCCAATCCCAATCCAATCCCATCCTGACCCCATTCCATCCCAATCCAATCCCATTCCAACCCCAATCCCATTCCAATCCAATCCAATCCCAATCCCTTTCTGATCCCATTCCAATCCCATTCCAATCCAATCCCATTCCAATCCCACCCCAATCCCATCCCATCCTGACCCCATTCCAATCCAATCCCATTCCCATTCCAATCCAATCCCATTCCGAACCCAATCCCATCCCAATTCCACCCCAATCCCAATCCAATTCCAATCCAATCTAATCCCATTCCAATCCAATTCCATTCCAATCCCAATCCAATCCCATCCCATCCTGATCCCATTCCAATCCCATCCCAATCCCAATCCCATTCCAATCCCATCCCAATCCAATCCCATCCCAATCCCATTCCAATCCCATTCCAATCCCATTTCCATTCCAATCCCATTCCAATCCCATTCCAATCCCAATCCCATTCCAATCCAATCCCAATCCCATTCCATTCCAATCCCAATCCAATCCCACAATCCCAGAGGGATCCCAATCCATCCTTGGCCATCTCAGGGCTCCACATCTTCCCAGGAATTCCAGCCCAAATTCCCGGATTTTCCCGGGAACAAGGCCCAGGCGTCGGGAAAATCCCAAACCTAGGGTCAGAGCTGACCCAAATTCCCCAGGCCCTGCCCTGGTGGGCCTCCCAAATCCCATTTGTTTTTCCAGAGCTAAATCCCGGAAAATTCTGAGTCGGGAATTCCGAGGGAAACAACGAACGCCTGGAGCTGGGAATTTAACCCTTCAGCTCCCGGAGCTGTTTTGGGGCAGCTTTTGGCCAATCAGATTGGGAAAAAAATCCTGCCCTGGGATTTGGGATGGGCAGGAATTCGTTCATTCCCAGGGCAGCAGTGGATCCCTGGGAATGCCCAAGGATGGATTTGGGATTGGATTGGAATGGGATTGGAATGGAATTGGGATTGGGATTGGGATTGGGATTGGGATTGGGATTGGGATTGGAATGGGATCAGAATGGGATTGGAATGGAATTGGGATTGGAATGGGATGGGATTGGGATTGGATTGGAATGGGATTGGGATTGGGATTGGAGTGGGATTGGATTGGGATGGGATGTGATTGGAATGGAATTGGAATTGGAATGGGATTGGGATTGGATTGGATTAGATTGGGATTGGAATGGGATTGGATCGGAATGGGATTGGGATTGGAATGGGACCGGGATGGGATTGGATTGGGATGGGATTGGGATTGGATTAGATTGGGATTGGATTGGGATTGGAATGGGATTGGATCAGAATGGGATTGGGATTGGAATGGGATTATATTGGGATTGGATCGGAATGGGATTGGAATGGGATTGAATTGGGATGGGATGGGATTGGATTAGATTGGATTGCATTGGGATTGGATTGGAATGGGATGGGATGGGATTGGATTGGAATGGAATTGGAATTGGATCAGAATGGGATTGGATTGGATTGGGATTGGATCAGAATGGGATTGGGATTAGGATTAGGATTTGGATTGGATTGGATTGGATTGGAATGGGATTGGATCGAAGGCCCACGGATCCCAAACCATGGGAAAAGGGAGATTGATTGGGATTTGGGGTGGAATTCCCAGCTGGAATTCCCAGGGAAGCTGTGGATCCCTGGGAATGTCCCAGGATGGATTTGGGATCGCGGGGTTGGATTGGGATTGGAATGGGATCAGAATGGGATTGGAATGGGATTGGGATTGGATTCGAATGGGATCAGATTGGATTGGATTGGATTGGAATGGGATTGGGATTGGATTGGATTGGATTGGGATTGCAATTGGGATTGAAGTTCCCTTCCCACCCAAACCACTCCGCAATTCCGGGATCGAGGACACTCCAAATCCATCCCGAGGGATTTTTATGGAAATTTGGGATAAAAAGAGGGAAAAAGGGAAGGCAGAGCCTCCCTGGAGCCCTGAGATTCCCAACGGAGCTCCTCGATCCCGAAATTCCTCGGGGAGGAGACGGATCCGATCTGGGGCTGGGAGAGCTGGGAATGCTCAGCTGGGGAAAGGAAGGATCCCGGGAATCCTCGGATCCCAATCCCGACCCTAAAGGGCTCCGGGAGAGCCGGGGAGGGATTTGGGAAAAGGGATGGGACATGGGAATGGTGGGATAGGATTGGGATTGGATTGGGATGGGATTGGATTGGGATTGGGGTTGGATTGGATTGGATTGGATTGGGATGGGATCAGAGTAGGATTGGGATTGGGATCCCCCCGGAATTTTGGGACTGGGTTGGGATTGGATTGGGATTTGATTGAGAGTGGATTGGGATTGGGATTGGGATTGGGATGGGATTAGTTTGGGATGGGATCAGAATAGGATTGGGATTGGGATCCCCCCAGAATTTTGGGATTGAATTGGGATTCAATTGAGAGTGGATTGGGATTGGGATTGGATTGGGATTAGGATTAGGATTGGATTAGGATTGGATTGAAGGCCCATGGATCCCAAACCATGGGAAAGGGGAGATTGATTGGGATTTGGGAAGGAATTCCTGGCTGGAATTCCCAAGGAAGCTCTGGATCCTGGGAATGTCCCAGGATGGATTTGGATCCCCCTGGGATCATGGGATTGGAATGGGATGGGATTGGGATTGGATAAAATTGGGATTGAGAATGAGATTGGGATTGGATTGGGATCAGAATTGGATAGGATTGGGACTGGAATTGGAATAGGATTGGATTGGATTGGGATTGGAATCAGAATAGGATTGGGATTGGGATCCCCCCGGAATTGTGGGATTGGATTGGGATTAGGATTGGAATGGGATGGGATTAGGATTGGAATGGGATGGGATTAGGATTGGAATGGGATTGGATCGAAGGCCCTTCTCCCCTTTTCCCTCTTTTTCCCCTTCCCCTCTTACCCCTTTTCCCCTTTTCCCCTTTTCCTTCTTTCACCTTTCCCCCTTTTTCCTTTTCTCCTTCTTTTCCCTCTTTCTTCCCTCTTTTCTCTCTTCTCCCCTTCTCCCCTTTTCCCCTTTTCATCTTTTTCCCTTTTTCCTCTTTCCCCCATTTCCTCTTTCCCTTTTTCCCTTTCTCCCCTATCCCCTTTTCTCTTTTTCCCTTTTTCCCCCATTTCCTCTTTCCCTTTTCCCTCCTTTTCTCTGTTCCGCCTTTCCTTCTTTTCTCTTTTCCCTCTTTCCCTCTCTTCCACTTTTTCCCCTTTTCCTCTCTTTTCCTTCTTTCCCCTTTCCTCTTTTTCCTCTTATCCTTCTTTTCCGTTTTTTCCTCTTTTCCCTCTTCTCCCCTTTTCCCCTTTTTTTTCTTTTTCCCCTTTTCCTGCTTTTTCCTCTTTCCCTTTTTCCTTTTTTCCTCTCTTCTGCCTTTCCCTCTTTTCTATTTTCCCCTCCTTTGCCCTTTTCCTTCTTTCCCTTTCCCCTTCCCCCATTTCCTTTTTCCTTCTTTTCCTTCTCTTCTCCCTTTTCCCCTTCTCCCTTTTCCCTCATTTTTGTCTTTTCCTTCTTTCCACTTTTCCATCTTTTCTCCTTTTCCCTCTTTTCCTTCTTTCCTTTTCCCCCTTCTTTTCCCTTTCCCCCTTTCCTTGTTTTCCTCCTTCTCCTGTCCCTTTTTTCCTTTTTTCCTTTTTTCTTTTTCCTTTTTTCATTTTTTCCCTTTCTCCCTTTATCCTTTTCCCTCTTTTTCTCTCTTCTGCCCTTCCCTCTTTTCTATTTTTCTTTCTTTTTCCTTCTTCTCCTTTCCCTCTTCCCCTCTCTCCCTCTTTCCCTCTTTTCCCCTTTTTTCCTTTTCCTTTCCTCTCTTTTCCTCTTTTTCCTTTCCTTTTTCCTTTTTTCCTTTTTTCCTTCTCTTCTTTTCTCTTCTTCCTTTTTCCTTTTCCCTTTTTTCCTCTTTTTTATCTTTCCCTCTTCCCTTTTTCCTCTTTTTTCCCTTTTGCCCCTCCCCCCTTTTTCCTCTTTTTTCCTTTTCCCTTTTTCTCTCTTTTCCCCTCTTTCCCCTTTCCTCCCTTTTCCCAATTTTCCTTTTCCCCCTTTTTTTCTCTTTTCCCTCTTTTCCTTCTTTTCCCTTCCTCCCCTTTTTCTCTTTTCCTCCTTTTCCCTCTTTTTCCTCTTTCCCTTTTTTCCCTTTTTCTCTCTTTCCCTCTTTCCCATTTCCCCCTTTTCCTTCTTCTCCTTTCCTCTTTTTTCCTCTTTTTTCCTCTTTTTCTCCTTTCCCATCTTTCCTCCTTTTCCCCTTTTTCCCTTTTTCCTTTCCCTTTTTTCCCTTTTCCCTATTTTCCTTTCCCCCTCCTTTCTCTTTTCTTTTTTCCCTCTTTTCCTCCTTCCCCATCCTTTCCCCTTTTCCTCTTTTTCCCTCTTTTTTCTCTTTTTCCCTTTCCCCTTTTTCCTCTTTTTCCCTTTTTCCTCTTTCCTCTCTTTTCCTTCCTTTTTCCTCTTTTCCCAATTTTCCTTTTTCCCTCTTTTTTCTTTTCCTTCTTTCTCCCTTTTTCCTCTTTTTTCCTCTTTTTTCCTCTTTTTTCCTCTTTTTTCCTCTTTTTTCCTCTTTTTTCCTCTTTTTTCCTCTTTTTTCCTCTTTTTTCCTCTTTTTTCTTTCCCCCTTTTTCCTCTTCCCCCCTTTCTCCTTTTCCTTTTTTCTCCTCTTTCCCCAATTTTCCTTTTCCCCCTCTTTTTTCTTTTCCTTCTTTCTCCCTTTTTTCTCTTTTTTCCTCTTTTTTCTTTCCCCTTTTTCCTCTTTCCCCCTTTCTTCTTTTCCTCTTTTCCCCTTTTCCCAATTTTCCTTTTCCCTCTTTTTTCCTTTTTCCCTCTTTTCCCTTTTTCCTCTATTTTTTCTCTTTTTTCCTCATTTTCTTCCTTCTCCTCTTTCCCCTTTCCCTCTTTTCCTCTCTTCCTTTTTCCCTCTTTTCTTTTTTTCCTCCTTCCCTCCTTTCCCCCAGACCAAAACCAATCAAAAATGGAATTTTTAATTTTTTTTTTCCCCCCCCTAAAACGAAAAGGATTAAATCTGGAAAATGTTCCAATCCTGGGAAAGAAATGGGATTGGGGGGAGAGATGTGAGGGGAAATATTCCATCGAATTTCCATCAAATCCCAGCAATTTTTCATCAAATTTCATCAAATTCCCATCTAATTCCATCAAATTTCATCAAATTCCATCCAATTTCCATTAAATTCCCATTAAAATTCCATCAATTTCCATCCAATTCCCATCAAATTCTATCAAGTTTCCATCAAATTCCTTCAAGTTCCATCCAAATTCTATCAAATTCCATCCAATTTCCATCAAATGTCATCAATTTCCATTAAATTCCCATCAAATTCCATTGAATTTTCATCAAATCCCATCCAAATTCCATTAAATTTCCATTAAATTTCCATCAAACTTCCATCGAATTTCCATTAAATTCTCATTAAAATTCCATCAAATTCCATCCAAACTTCCATCCAATTCCCATCCAATTTCCATCAAATTTCCATCGAATTTCCATCAAATTTCCATTAAATTTCCATCAAATTCCATGAAATTCCCATCAAATTCCCATCCAATTTCCATCAAATCTCATCCAATTCCATCAAATTCCCATCAAATTTCCATCAATTTTTTATCAAATTCCATCCAATTCCCATCAAATTCCATCAAATTCCCATCCAATTTCCATCAAATGTCCATCGAATTTCCATCCAATTTCCATTAAATTCCCATAAAATTCCATCAAATTCCATCCAATTCCCATCAAATTCTATCAAGTTTCCATCAAATTCCATCAAGTTCCATCCAAATTCTATCAAATTCCATCCAATTTCCATGAAATTTCACAAAATTTTCATGAAATTCCCATCAAATTCCATCCAATTTCATCAAATTCCATCAATTTCCATTAAATTCCCATCAAATTCCATTGAATTTTCATCAAATCCCATCCAAATTCCTGTCAAATTCCCATGCAAATTTCCATCGAATTCCATCCAACTTCCATTTAATTCCCATCAAATTTCCATCGAATTCAATTTCCATCCAATTCCCATCAAATTCCCATCAAAATTCCATCCAATTCCCATCAAATTCCATTAAATGCCATCGAATTTCCATCAAATCTCATTAAATTCCCATCGAATTTCATCAAAATCCATCCAAATTCCATCCAAATTCCATCAAATTCCATCAAATTCCCACAAAATTCCATCCAATTTCCATCAAATTCCATCCAATTCCCATCCAATTCCATCGGATTTCTGCCAAATCCCATCAAATTCCCATGGAAATCCACCAAACTCTATTGAGTTTCCATCAAATTCCATCAAATTCCATCAAATTTCGCCGAATTTTGTCGAATTTCCATCCAATTCCCATCAAATCCCTCCCAATTTCCATTAAATTCCCATCAAATTTCCATCAAATCCCATAAAATTCCACCAATTTCCATCAAATTCCATCGAATTCCCATCAAATTTCTGTCAAATTTCCATCCAAATTCCTTCCAAATTCCATCCAAATTCTATCAAATTCCATCCAAATTCCATGAAATTTCCAGGAAATTTTCATGAAATTCCCATCAAATTTCCATCCAAAATTCCATCCAATTCAATTTCCATCAAAATTCCATCAAATTCCATCAATTTCCATTAAATTCCCATCAAATTCCATTGAATTTTCATCAAATCCCATCAAATTCCCATCAAATTTCCATGAAATTTCCATCAAACTTCCATCAAATTTCCATTAAATTCTCATTAAAATTCCATCAAATTCCATCCAAACTTCCATCCGATTTCCATCCAATTCCCATCAAATTTCCATTAAATTCCCATCAAATTTCCATTAAATTCCCATCGAATTTCCATTAAATTCCCATAAAATTTCCATAAAATTCCCATTGAATTTCCATTAAATTCCCATAAAATTTCCATAAAATTCCCATTGAATTTCCATTAAATTCCCATCAAATTCCATCAAATTCCATCCAAACTTCCATCCAATTCCCATCAAATTTCCATCGAATTTCCATTAAATTTTCATTTAATTTCATCAATTTCCATCAAATTTCATCAATTTCCGTTAAATTCCCATCAAATTTCCATTAAATTTCCATTAAATTTCCATTAAATTCCCATAAAATTTCCATAAAATTTCCATAAAATTTCCATCCAAACTTCCATCCAATTCCCATCAAATTCCCATCAAATTCCCATTAAATTTCCATCAAACTTCCATCGAATTTCCATTAAATTCCCATTAAAATTCCATCAAATTCCATCCAAACTTCCATCTAATTCCCATCAAATTTCCATTAAATTTCCATCAAATTTCCATCGAATTTCCATTAAATTTCCATTTAATTTCATCAATTTCCATCAAATTTCATCAATTTCCGTTAAATTCCCATCAAATTCCCATTGATTTTTCATCAAATTCCATCAAATTTCCAGGAAATTTCCTTTAAATTCCCATGGAATTTCCATCAAACTTTCATCAAATTTCCACGAAATTCCCATTAAATTCCCATTAAATTCCCATCAAACTTCCATCAAATTCCTTTAAATTCCCATAAAATTTCTTCAAATTCCATTCAATTTCCATCGAATTCCATCCAATTTCCATTGATTTTTCATCAAATTCCATCAAATTCCCATGAAATTTCCATCAAACTTCCACCCAAATTTCCATTAAATTCTCATTAAAATTCCATCAAATTCCATCCAAATTTCCATCAAATTCCATCAAATTTCCATGGATTTTCCATAAAATTCCCATAAAATTCCACCAATTTCCATCAAATTCCATCTAATTCCCATCAAATTTCTGTCAAATTTCCATCCAAATTCCTTTTGAATTCCGTCAAAATTCTATCAAATTCCATCCAATTTCCATGAAATTTCCAGGAAATTTTCATGAAATTCCCATCAAATTTCCATCCAAAATTCCATCCAATTCAATTTCCATCAAAATTCCATCAAATTCCATCAAATTCCATGAATTTCCATTAAATTCCCATCAAATTCCATTGAATTTTCATCAAATCCCATCCAAATTCCTGTCAAATTCCCATGCAAATTTCCATCGAATTCCATCCAACTTCCATTTAATTCCCATAAAATTTCCATCGAATTCAATTTCCATCCAATTCCCATCCAATTCCCATCAAAATTCCATCCAATTCCCATCAAATTCCATCAAATTCCCACAAAATTCCATCCAATTTCCATCAAATTCCATCCAATTTCCATCCAATTCCATTAAATTCCATCGAATTCCCATCGAATTTCCATCAAATCTCATTAAATTCCCATCGAATTTCATCAAAATCCATCCAAATTCCATCCAAATTCCCATCAAATTCCATCAAATTCCCACAAAATTCCATCCAATTCCATCGGATTTCTGCCAAATCCCATCAAATTCCCATGGAAATCCACCAAATTCCATTGAGTTTCCATCAAATTCCATCAAATTTCCATCAAATTTCGCCGAATTTTGTCGAATTTCCATCCAATTCCCATCAAATCCCTCCCAATTTCCATTAAATTCCCATCAAATT
The DNA here is from genome assembly GCA_036785705.1 of Acanthornis magna. Classification (NCBI taxonomy): domain Eukaryota; kingdom Metazoa; phylum Chordata; class Aves; order Passeriformes; family Acanthizidae; genus Acanthornis; species Acanthornis magna. The sequence continues at coordinate 156,578 of JAWUZG010000601.1, forward strand.
TCCATCAAATCCCATAAAATTCCACCAATTTCCATCAAATTCCATCTAATTCCCATCAAATTTCTGACAAATTTCCATCCAAATTCCTTCCAAATTCCATCCAAATTCTATCAAATTCCATCCAAATTCCATGAAATTTCCAGGAAATTTTCATGAAATTCCCATCAAATTTCCATCCAAAATTCCATCCAATTCAATTTCCATCAAAATTCCATCAAATTCCATCAAATTCCATGAATTTCCATTAAATTCCCATCAAATTCCATTGAATTTTCATCAAATCCCATCCAAATTCCCATGCAAATTTCCATGCAAATTTCGATCGAATTCCATCCAAATTCCATTTGATTCCCATCAAATTTCCATCGAATTCAATCAATTTCCATCCAATTCCCATCAAATTCCCATCAAAATTCCATCCAATTTCCATCCAATTCCATTAAATTCCATCGAATTCCCATCAAATTTCCATCAAATCTCATTAAATTCCCATCGAATTTCATCAAATTCCATCCAAATTCCATCCAAGTTCCATCAAATTCCATCCAATTCCCACAAAATTCCATCCAATTTCCATCAAATTCCATCCAATTTCCATCCAATTCCATTAAATTCCATCGAATTCCCATCGAATTTCCATCAAATCTCATTAAATTCCCATCGAATTTCATCAAAATCCATCCAAATTCCATCCAAATTCCCATCAAATTCCATCAAATTCCCACAAAATTCCATCCAATTCCATCGGATTTCTGCCAAATCCCATCAAATTCCCATGGAAATCCACCAAATTCCATTGAGTTTCTATCAAATTTCCATCAAATTCCATCAAATTTCGCCAAATTTTGTCGAATTTCCATCCAATTCCCATCAAATCCCTCCCAATTTCCATTAAATTCCCATCAAATTTCCATCAAATCCCATAAAATTCCACCAATTTCCATCAAATTCCATCGAATTCCCATCAAATTTCTGTCAAATTTCCATCCAAATTCCTTTCGAATTCCGTCAAAATTCTATCAAATTCCATCCAATTTCCATGAAATTTCCAGGAAATTTTCATGAAATTCCCGTCAAATTTCCATCCAAAATTCCATCCAATTCAATTTCCATCAAAATTCCATCAAATTCCATCAAATTCCATGAATTTCCATTAAATTCCCATAAAATTCCCATAAAATTTCCATTAAATTCCCATCAAATTCCCATCAAATTTTCATAAAAATTCCATCAGATTTCCATCCGAATTCCATTAAATTCCCATCTAATGTCCATCAATTTCCATCCAAATTCCTTTCAAATTCCATCCAAATTCTATCAAATTCCATCCAATTTCCAGGAAATTTTCATGAAATTCCCATCAAATTCCCATCCAATCTCATCAAATTCCATCCGAATCAAATTCCATCAAGTTCCATAAAATTCCCATCGAATTTCCATCCAATTCCATCCCATTCCCATCAAATTTCATCAAATTCCATCCAAATTCCATCCAATTTTCTATCCAAATTTCCATCCAATTCCATCCAATTCCCATCAAATTTCCATCGATTTTTCGTCAAATTCATCACATTTCATCAATTCACATCAAATTCCATCAAATTTCCATCAAATTTTAATCAAATTTCCACGAAATTCCCATCCAATTCCATCCAAATTCAAATTTCTATCCAAATTTCCATTGAATCCCATCCAATTCCCATCGAATTTCCATTAAATTCCCATAAAATTTTATCAAATTCCATCAAATTTCCATCCAAATTTCCATCAAAATTTCCATGGAATTTCCATTAAATTCCCATCAAATTTTATCAAATCCCATCAAATTTCCATCCAAATTCCATCAAAATTTCCATGGAATTTCCATTAAATTCTCATTAAAATTCCATCAAATTCCATCCAAACTTCCATCCAATTCCCATCCAATTTCCATCAAATTTCCATTAAATTCCCATTAAATTTCATCAAATTCCATCCAAACTTCCATCCAATTCCCATCAAATTCCCATCGATTTTCCATTAAATTCCCATAAAATTCCCATAAAATTCCCATTAAATTCCCATCAAATTCCATCAAATTCCATCCAAACTTCCACCCAATTCCCATAAAATTTCCATCAAATTTCCATAAAATTTCCATTGAATTTCCATTAAATTCCCATAAAATTCCCATCGAATTTCCATTAAATTCCCATAAAATTTTATCAAATTCCATCAAATTTCCATCCAAATTTCCATCAAATCTCATCCAATTCCCATAAAATTTCCATAAAATTCCCATCGAATTTCCATTAATTCCCATAAAATTTCCATAAAATTTCCATCGAATTTCCATTAATTCCCATAAAATTCCCATAAAATTTCCATCGAATTTCCACTAAATTCCCATAAAATTTTATCAAATTCCATCAAATTTCCATCAAATTTCCATTAAATTCCCATCAAATTCCATCCAAACTTCCATCCAATTCCCATCCAATTTCCATCAAATTTCCATTAAATTCCCATCAAATTCCCATCAAATTTCCATAGAATTTCCATTAAAGTCCCATAAAACTTTCATCAAATTCCCATCGAATTTCCATTAAATTCCCATAAAATTGCCATTAAATTCCCATAAAATTTCTATTAAATTCCCATCCAATTTCCATTAAATTCCCGTAAAATTCTCATAGAATTCCCATCGAATTTCCATTAAATTCCCATAAAATTTTATCAAATCCCATCAAATTTCCATCCAAATTTCCATCAAATCCCATCCGATTCCCATCGAATTCCCAGGATGAGATTTAAGGTCCATTTCCCCAAAAAAAAAAAAAAATTCCCAAAATTCCCAATCCCTCCCAGAATTCCCGGGAATGTTCCCGAGGAAATTTCCCCTTCAAAAGGTCGGGAAAAAAAAAATTCCCCCTTGGAAATTTTGGGATGTTCCCAAAATTTGGGATCTTTTGGGATTTGGGAATGATTGGGAGAATTTGGGAATGGGGAGGAGAAGGAAAAGTGGAGGAAATCAGGAATTGGGAAAATCGGGAGTTGGGAAAATCGGGAATTGGGAAAATCGGGAGTTGGGAAAATCGGGAATTGGGAAAATCAGGAATTGGGAAAATCAGGAGTTGGGAAAATCGGGAATTGGAGAAATCGGGAATTTTGAGAAATTGGGAATTGGGAAAATCGGGAATTGGAGAAATCGGGAATTGGGAAAATCAGGAATTGGGAAAATTGGGAATTGGGGAAAATCAGAAATTGGGGAAATCAGGAATTGGGAAAATTGGAGAAATCGGGAATTGGGAAAAACGGGGATTGGGAAAATTTGGGAATTGGGGAAAAAAGGAATTGGGAAAATTAGGAATTGGGAAAATTGGGAATTGAGAAAATTGGGAATTGGAAAAATCAGGAATTGGGGAAAATTGGGAATTGGGAAAAATCGGGAATTGGGAAAATCAGGAATTGGGGAAATCAGAAGTGGGAAAATCGGGAGTTGGGAAAATCAGGAACTGGGAAAATCGGGAAGTGGGAAAATCAGGAATTGGGGAAATCAGAAGTGGGAAAATCGGGAGTTGGGAAAATCAGGAACTGGGAAAATCGGGAGTTGGGAAAATCAGGAATTGGGAAAATTGGGAATTGGGAAAATCAGGAATTGGGAAAAATCTGGAATTGGGAAAACCAGAAGTTGTGAAAATCGGGAATTGGTAAAATCAGGAATTGGGAAAATCGGGAATTGGGAAAATTGGGAATTTGGAAAATCGGGAATTGGGAAAATCAGGAATTGGGAAAATCAGGAATTGGGGAAATCAGGAATTGGGAAAATCGGGAATTGGGAAAATCAGGAATTGGGAAAATCAGGAACTGGCAAAATCAGGAATTGGGGAAATCCGAAATTGGAAAAAATTGGGAATTCCAAGAAATCAGAAGTGGGAAAAATCAGAAGTTAGGAAAAATCGGGAATTGGGAAAATCGGGAATTGGAGAAATCGGGAATTGGGAAAATCAGGAATTGGGAAAATCTGGAATTGGGAAATTCGGGATTTGGGAAAATCGGGAAGTGGGAAAATTTGGGAATTGGGAAAATCAGGAATTTTGAGAAATCTGGAATTGGGAAAATCAGGAATTGGTAAAATTTGGGAATTGGGAAAATTGGGAGTTGGGAAAATCAGGAATTAGGAAAAATCTGGAATTGGGGAAATCAGGAATTGGGAAAATCAGGGATTGGGGAAATCAGGAATTGGGAAAAATCAGGAATTGGGAAAATTGGGAATTGGGAAAATTGGGAATTGGAATAATCAGGAGTTGGGAAAATCAGGAATTGGAAAAATCAGGAATTGGGAAATTCAGGAATTGGGCAAATCGGGAATTGGAATAATCAGGAATTGGAGAAAATTAGGAATTGGAAAAATGAGGACTTGGAATAATCAGGAGTGGGAAAAATCAGGAATTGGTAGAATCAGGAATTGGTAGAATCAGGAATTGGTAGAATCAGGAATTAGTAAAATCAGGAGTTGGGAAAATCGGGAATTTGGAAAATCGGGAAGTGGGAAAATCGGGAGTTGGGAAGATCGGGAATTGAAAAAATCAGGAATTGGGAAAAATCGGGAATTGGGAAAATCAGGAATTGGGAAAATTTAGGAATTGGGAAAATCAGGAATTGGGAAAATTGAGAATTTTGAGAAATCGGGAATTGGGAAAATCGGGAATTGGGAAAAATGGGAATTGGAGAAATCAGAAATTGGGGAAATCGGGAATTAGAGAAATCGGGAATTGAGAAAATCAGGAATTGGGAAAATCAGGGATTGCAAGAAGCCACAAGTGTGAAAAATCGGGAATTTGGAAAATCGGGAATTGGCAAAAATTGGGAATTGGGAAAATCAAGAGGTAAGAAAATAAAGAATTGGAAAAATCAGTAATTAGGAAAAATTAGGAATTGGGAAAATCAGGAATTGGGGAAATTGGGAATTGGAGAAATCGGGAATTGGGAAAATCGGGAATTGGAAAAATCAGGAATTCCGGAAATTGGGAATTGGGAAAATCAGGAATTGGGAAAATCAGGAGTTGGGAAAAATCAGGAATTGGGAAAATCAGGAATTGGGGAAAATTCCAAGAACATCAGGAAGCAGCAGAGGGACGGAATCCAGGCTGGAAAAAAACCTGGAATGAGGAAAATTCCAGAAAAAAACAAAAGAAATCACGGAGAACAGGAAAAGACGGAAAATCCAAAGGGATCCCGAAACGATCCTCGGTTTTTATGGAAATTTTCCGCTCCTTGATCCAAGTCCTTGGAATTTTTCCGAAAAATTTCAAATCCCTCAGGAAATTTGGGATAATCCTCTTCTTTTTTTTTCCTTTTTCCCCGCCAGGATAACCCCACAGCCAAATCCTGGGAATTTTTCCAGGGAATTCACAATTCCAATGGAAATTCCATGGAATTCTTAACTGAACGAATTTTTTTCCTCGTGGACACATCCAAGAATTAAAAATTCCAATTTAATTTCTATTGGAATTCTTACCTGAATGATTTTTTTTTCCCCATGGACACATCCAAGAATTAAAAATTTCAATTGAAATTCCATTGGAATTCTGATCTCAATTAATTTTTTTTCTCATGGACACATCCAAAAATTAAAAATTCCAATTTAAATTTCATGGAATTCTTATCTGAATGTATTTTTTTCCCAATGGATAAATCCAAAAATTAAAAATTCCAATTGAAATTCCATTGGAATTCTCGCCTGAATGAATTATTTTTCCCCATGGATAAATAAAAAAATTAAAAATTCCAATTGAAATTCCAGAGAATTCTAAACTGAATTAATTTTTTCCCATGGACACATCCAAGATTTAAAAATTCCAATTTAGTTTCCATTGGAATTCTTATCTGAATGAATTTTTTCCCAATGGATAAATCCAAAAATTAAAAATTCCAATTAAAATTCCAAGGAATTCACACCTGGATTCATTTTCCCCACGGACACATCCAAAAATTAAAAATTCCAATTTAATTTCCATTGGAATTCTTATCTCAATTAATTTTTTTTTCCCAAGGACACATCCAAGAATTAAAAATTCCAATTGAAATTCCATTGTAATTCTGATCTCAATTAATTTTTTTTCTCATGGACACATCCAAAAATTAAAAATTCCAATTTAAATTTCATGGAATTCTTATCTGAATGTATTTTTTTCCCAATGGATAAATCCAAAAATTAAAAATTCCAATTGAAATTCCATTGGAATTCTCGCCTGAATGAATTATTTTTCCCCATGGATAAATAAAAAAATTAAAAATTCCAATTGAAATTCCAGAGAATTCTAAACTGAATTAATTTTTTCCCATGGACACATCCAAGATTTAAAAATTCCAATTTAGTTTCCATTGGAATTCTTATCTGAATGAATTTTTTCCCAATGGATAAATCCAAAAATTAAAAATTCCAATTAAAATTCCAAGGAATTCACACCTGGATTCATTTTCCCCACGGACACATCCAAAAATTAAAAATTCCAATTTAATTTCCATTGGAATTCTTATCTCAATTAATTTTTTTTTCCCAAGGACACATCCAAGAATTAAAAATTCCAATTGAAATTCCATTGTAATTCTGATCTCAATTAATTTTTTTTCTCATGGACACATCCAAAAATTAAAAATTCCAATTTAAATTTCATGGAATTCTTATCTGAATGTATTTTTTTCCCAATGGATAAATCCAAAAATTAAAAATTCCAATTGAAATTCCATTGGAATTCTCGCCTGAATGAATTATTTTTCCCCATGGATAAATAAAAAAATTAAAAATTCCAATTGAAATTCCAGAGAATTCTAAACTGAATTAATTTTTTCCCATGGACACATCCAAGATTTAAAAATTCCAATTTAATTTCCATTGGAATTCTTATCTCAATTAATTTTTTTTTCCCAAGGACACATCCAAAAATTAAAAATTCCAATTGAAATTTCATGGAATTCTTCATTTCCATTGGAATTCTAATCTCAATTAATTTTTTTCCCAATGGATAAATCAAAAAATTAAAAATTCCAATTGAAATTCCATTGGAATTCTGATCTCGATTAATTTTTTTCCCAGGGACACATCCAAGATTTAAAAATTCCAATTTAATTTCCATTGGAATTCTTATCTCAATTAATTTTTTTCCCAATGGATAAATCCAAGAATTAAAAATTCCAATTGAAATTCCATGGAATTCTTATCTCAATTAATTTTTTCCCATGGATAAATCCAAAAATTAAAAATTCCAATTTCGTTTCCATTGGAATTCTTATCTGAATGAATTTTTTCCCAATGGATAAATCCAAAAATTAAAAATTCCAATTTAATTTCCATTGGAATTCTGATCTCGATTAATTTTTTTCCCAGGGACACATCCAAGAATTAAAAATTCCAATTAAAATTCCATGGAATTCAGGCCTGGATAGATTTTTTTTTTCCCTGTGTTTTTTCTGGGATTTTTTTTTCCCACAAAACTTTTGGGAATTCCCTCAGGAGCTCAGATATTTTCCTAGGGATCCACGGAATGGAATTCTGGGAGAGAAATCTTCAATCCATGAAATTCCAGGATTTTTTTCCACCAAATCCTTGGGAATTCGCTCCGATGTTATCCCAGAGATCCAAGGGATGGAATTCTGGGAATGGGAATGGGAATGATGGGAATTTAGGAATTTAGGAATTTGGGAATTATGGGAATTATGGGAATTATGGGAATTATGGGAATGGGAATGGAATGGGAATGGGAATGGAATGGGAATTATGGGAATGGGAATTATGGGAATTATGGGAATTATGGGAATGGTAACGGGAAATGGAACTATGGGAATTGTGGGAATGGGAATGGAATGGAATGGAATGGAATAGGAATGGGAATGGGAATGGGAATGGGAACAGGAATTATGGGAATTATGGGAATTATGGCATTGGAATGGAATGGGAATGGGAATTATGGGAATTATGGGAATTATGGGAATTATGGGAATTATGGGAATTATGGGAATGGGAATGGAATGGGAATTATGGGAATTATGGGAATTATGGGAATGGGAGTGGAAAAGGAATGAGAATGGGAATGGAATGGGAATAATGGGAATGGGAATTATGGGAATAATGGGAATTACGGGAATGGAATGGGAATGGGAATGCGAACAGGAATTGTGGGAATTATGGGAATTATGGATTGGAATGGAATGGGAATGGGAATAATGGGAATGGGAATGGATTTGGAATGGGAATTATGGGAACAGAATGGGAATTATGGGAATGGGGACTGGAATTATGGGAATGGGATGGGAATGGGGAAGGGATTGGGAATGGGAATGGAATGGAAATTATGGCATTGGAATGGAATGGGAGTGGGAATTATGGGAATTATGGGAATTGTGGGAATTGTGGGAATTAGGGAATTATGGGAATGGGAATGGTAACGGGAATGGGAACTATGGGAATTGGGGGAATGGGAATGGAATGGAATGGGAATGGGAACAGGAATTATGGGAATTATGGGAATTATGGGATTGGAATGGAATGGGAATGGCAATAATGGGAATAATGGGAATGGGAATGGAAAAGGAATGGGAATGGGAATGGAATGGGAATTATGCGAATTATGCGAATTATGCGAATTATGGGAATGGAAATGGGAATGGGAATTACGGAAATTGTGGGAATTAGGGAATTACGGGAATTATGGGAATGGAATGGGAAGGGGAATTATGGGAATGGGAATTGAATGAGAATAATGGGAATGGAAATGATGGGAATTACGGGAATTAAGGGAATGGATTTGGAATGGGAATTATGGGAATTATGGGAATTATGGGAATGGGAATGGAATGGGAATGGGAATTATGGGAATAATGAGAATGGGAATGGATTTGGAATGGGAATTATGGGAATGGGATGGGAATGGGAAAGGGATTGGGAATGGGAATGGAATGGAAATTATGGCATTGGAACGGAATGGGAATGGGAACAGGAATTATGGGAATTACGGGAATGGGAATGATGGGAATGATGGGAATGGGAATGGTAACGGGAATGGGAACTATGGGAATTGTGGGAATTATGGGAATGGGAACAGAATGGGAATTACAGGAATGGGGACTGGAATGATGGGAATGGGATGGGAATGGGAAAGGGATTGGGAATGGGAATGGAATGGAAATTATGGGAATTATGGGAATGGGAATGGGAACTATGGGAATTGTGGGAATGGGAGTGGAATGGGAATAATGGGAATTATAGGAATTATGGGAATGGGAATGGAAATGGGAGTGGGAACTATGGGAATTGTGGGAATGGGAATGGGAATGGAATGGGAATAATGGGAATGAGAATTATGGGAATTATGGGAATGGAATGGGAATGGGAATTATGGGAATGGGAATTATGGGAATTATGGGAATTAGGGAATTACAGGAATTATGGGAATGGGAATGGGAATGGGAATTATGGGAATGGCAATGGCAATGGCAATGGAATGGGAGTGGGAATTGTGGGAATGGGAACAGCGATGGGAATGGGAATGGAATGGAATGGGAATTATGGCAATTATGGGAATTATGGGAATGGGAATGGAATGGGAATTATGGGAATGGAATGGGAACGGGATGGGAATGGGAATTATGGGAACTATAGGAATTACGGGAATTATGGGAACGGGATTGGGAATGGGATCAAAGCAGAATTCCAGGAGGGAATTCCAGGATTAAGGAAACAATTCCGAATTCCCTTTTTCCCCTCCCGTTTTTTCCCAAAGTGTTTTCCCAGCCCAGGAATATTCCATGGGGCGATTTTTGGGGGAAAATCGGGATTTGGGGGATCCGGGGCCGGGAGGGAAAAGGGATTGGAATTTTGGGATTTGGGGATTTAGGGGTTCAGGGATTTAGGTGTGAAGGGATTTAGGGATTTGGGGATTCAGGGATTCTGAGATTTCGGGATTTGGGATTTAGGGATTCAGGGATTTAGGGATTTAGGGATTTGGGATTTAGGGATTTAGGGATTCAGGGATTTGGGATTTAAGTATTTAGGAATTTTGGGATTTAGGGGTTCAGGAATTTAGGGATTTGGGATTTAGGGATTTGGGGATTTAGGGATTTAGGGATTCTGAGATTTCGGGATTTAGGGGTTTGGGATTTAGGGATTTGGGATTTAGGAATTTTGGGATTTTGGGATTTTGGGATTTGGGATTTAGGGATTCAGGGATTTAGGGGTGAAGGGATTTAGGGATTCAGGGATTCTGGGATTTAGGCATTCAGGGATTTAGGATTTAAGGATTCAGGGATTTAGGGGTTTGGGATTTAGGGATTCAGGGATTTAGGGATTTGGGATTTAGGGATTTAGGAATTTTGGGATTTAGGGGTTCAGGGATTTCAGAATTCAGGGATTTGGGATTTAGGGATTTGGGATTTAGGGATTTGGGGATTTAGGGATTCTGGGATTCAGGGATTTAGGGGTTCAGGGATTCAGGGATTTTGGCTCTTCCGCTTTGGGATTTGGGCTTTAGGATTTGGCACTTGGGCTTTGGGATTTTGGCTTATTTGGGATTTGGGATTTGGGCTTTGGGATTTGGAATTTGGGTTTTGGAATTTGGGCTTTGGGCTTATTTGGGATTTGGGCTTTGAGATTTGGGATTTGGGCTTATTTGGGATTTGGGCTCTTCCACTTTAGGATCTGGGATTTGGGCTCTTCCTCTTTGGGCTTTGAGATTTGGCATTTGGGATTTAGGATTTGGGCTTTGGAATTTTGGCTCTTCTGCTTTAGGATCTGGGATTTGGCCTTTGGGATTTAGGATTTGGGATTTTGGCTTTGGAATTTCGGATTTTGGTTCTTCCGCTTTGGGATTTGGCCTTTGGGATTTAGGATTTGGGATTTTGGCTTTGGAATTTCGGATTTTGGTTCTTCCGCTTTGGGATTTGGCCTTTGGGATTTAGGATTTGGGATTTTGGCTTTGGAATTTGGGATTTTGGGTCTTCCTCTTTGGGATTTGGCCTTTGGGATTTAGGATTTGGGATTTTGGCTTTGGAATTCGGGATTTTGGGTCTTCCTCTTTGGGATTTGGCCTTTGGGATTTAGGATTTGGGATTTTGGCTTTGGAATTCGGGATTTTGGGTCTTCCTCTTTGGGATTTGGCCTTTGGGATTTAGGATTTGGGATTTTGGCTTTGGAATTCGGGATTTTGGGTCTTCCTCTTTGGGATTTGGCCTTTGGGATTTAGGATTTGGGATTTTGGCTTTGGAATTTGGGATTTTGGGTCTTCCTCTTTGGGATTTGGCCTTTGGGATTTAGGATTTGGGATTTTGGCTTTGGAATTTGGGATTTCGGGTCTTCCTCTTTGGGATTTGGCCTTTGGGATTTTGGCTTTTCCTCTTTGGGATTTGGGCTTTGGGCCATTCAGCTTTGGAATTTGGGATTTCAGCTTTGGAATTTGGGATTCAGGATTTGGGATTTGGGATTTGGGATTTCGATGCGAAACACTGCGGGTGGGAACAAACAATTCCCACAAAAATTGGGCGGGGGAAAAAAAAAACGGGAAAAAAATCCCAAATCCCTAAATTCTGCGATAAAAGGACAATGGGGGAACGATTGGGAACGGCAAAATTAAATAATTAAATAATTAAATAAATAATAATAATAAAATAATATAAAATGAATAATTAAATAATATCCCGAAGTGAGTTTTGTATGGGATCGGGGAGGGTTTTGTAGGATTTCGGTTGGATTTGTGGGATTTTGTGGGATTTTGTGGGATTTTGTGGGATTTTTTGGGATTTTGGGGGATTTCGGTTCAGTTCAGGGGATTTTGTAGGATTTTGGTTGGATTTGCAGGGTTTTGTAGGATTTCAGCTGGATTTTTTAGGATTTCAGTTGAATTTGCAGAATTTTGTAGGATTTTGTAGAATTTCCATTAGATTTGGGGGATTTTGTCGGATTTTGCAGGATTTCGGTTGGATTTGGGGGATTTTGTAAGATTTTGGTTGGATGTGGGGGATTTTGTAGGATTTCCATTGGATTTTGTAGGATTTCGGTTCAGTTCGGGGGATTTTGTAGGATTTCGGTTGGAATTGGGGGATTTTGTAGGATTTCGGTTGGATACGGAAGATTTTGTAGGATTTCAGTTGGATTTGGGGGATTTTGTAGGATTTCGGTTGGATTTGGCAGATCTTGCAGGATTTCGGTTGGAATTGCAGGATTTTGTAGGATTTTGGTTGGATTTCAGTTGGATTTTGTAGGATTTTGGTTGGATTTGCGGAATTTTGTAGGATTTTGTAGGATTTCGGTTATAATTGGGGGATTTTGTAGGATTTTGGTTGGATTTGCAGGGTTTTGTAGGATTTCAGCTGGATTTGCAGAATTTCGGTTGGATTTGGGGGATTTTGTAGGATTTTCATTGGATTTTTGTAGGATTTCGGTTGGATTTGGGATTTTGTAGGATTTCGGTTGGATTTTCCAGGATTTCAGTTGGATTTGGGGTATTTTTAGGATTTCAGTTGCATTTGGCAGATTTTGTAGGATTTCGGTTGGATTTTGCAGGATTTCGGTTGGATTTGGGATTTTGTAGGATTTCAGTTGGATTTGTGAGTTTTTTTAAGATTTTGGTTGGAATTGGGGGATTTTGTAGGATTTCGGTTGGAATTGCAGGATTTTGTAGGATTTCGGTTGGAATTGCAGGATTTTGTAGGATTTCAGTTGGATTTGGGGGATTTTGTAGGATTTTGGTTGGAGTTGCAGGATTTTGTAGGATTTCGGTTGGAATTGGGGGATTTTGTAGGATTTCGGTTGGAATTGGGGGATTTTGTAAGATTTCGGTTGGAATTGCAGGATTTTGTAGGATTTCAGTTGGAATTGCAGGGTTTTGAAGGATTTCGGTTGGATTTCAGTTGGATTTTGTAGGATTTCGGTTGGAATTGCAGGATTTTGTAGGATTTCAGTTGGAATTGGGGGATTTTGTAGGATTTCGGTTGGAATTGCAGGATTTTGTAGGATTTCGCTCCTGGCCTCGCTCCCAGCACCAGGAACGGCGAGAGGAAATCGCGGGATAATTTTTCCCGAACTTCCATCGAATTTTTCCCCACGGAACAGAACCGACCGCGGTCCCCACGTGGAGAGCGGGGGTTGGGCCGATGGTTTTATACCGAATTCCTTGGGATGGGGAATGAGGGAATGAAGGGACTGAGGGAAATATGGGAATGGAGGGAATATGGGAATTAGAGAATGAAGGGAATATGGGAATAAAGGGAATATGGGAATGAGTAAATATGGGAATGAAGAAAACATGGGAATGAGGGAATGGAGGGAATATAGGGAATGAAGGAAATATGGGAATGAGTAAATATATGGGAATGAAGGGAATATGGGAATGGAGGAATGAAGGAAATATGGGACTGAGGGGAATAGGGGAATGAAGGGAGTATGGGAATGAAGGGATGAAAGGACTGAGGGGAATTTGGGAATGAAGGAAATATGGGAATGAGTAAATATATGGGAATGAAGGAAATATGGGAATGGAGGAATGAAGGAAATATGGGACTGAGGGGAATAGGGGAATGAAGGGAGTATGGGAATGAAGGGATGAAAGGACTGAGGGGAATTTGGGAATGAAGGGAATGAAGTTCCCATGAAGTATGGGAATGAGGGAATATGGGAATGATGGGACTGAAGGGAATTAGGGGACTGAGGGGAATATGGGAATGAGAGAATGAAGGGAATGAGGGACTAAAGGGAAAGAAGGGAATATGGGAACGAAGGGAATATGGGAATATGGGAATATGGGAATGAAGGGAATATGGGAATGAAGAGACTGAGAGGAACATGGGAATGAAGGGACTGAGGGGAATGAGGCGAATAAAGGGAATGAAGGGAATACGGGAATGAGGGAATATGGAAATACAGAGAATGAACGGAATATGGGAATATAGGAATGAAGGGACTGAGGGGAATATGGGAATGAAGGGAAAAAAGGGAATATGGGAATGATGGGAATGAGGGAATATGGGAATGAAGGGAATTAGGGGACTGAGAGGAATATGGGAACGAGAGAATGAAGGGACTGAGGGAATAAAGGGACAGAAGGGAATATGGGAACGAAGGGAATATGGGAATGAGGGAATTAAGGGAATATGGGAATAAAGGGAATGGAGGGAATATGGGAATGAAGGGACTGAGGGGAATATGGGAATAAAGGAAATGAAGGGAATGATGGGAATATGGGAATGGAGGGAATGAAGGGAAGAGGGGAATATGGGAATGAAGGAAATATGGGAATGAAGGGATTGAGGGAATGAAGGGACTGAGGGGAATGAGGGGAATATGGGAATTAAGGGGGGTGAGAGGAATAAGAGAATAAGGGAATGAAAGGACTGAGGGGAATGAGGGAATGAAGGCAATGAAAAGACTGAGGGGAATAAAGGAATGAAGGGAATGAAGGGACTGAGGGAATGGAAGGGCTGAGGGGAATAAGGGAATGGAGGGACTGAGAGGAATAAAGGAATGAAGGGAATGAAGGGACTGAGCAGGATGAGGAGAATAAGGGAATGAAGGGAATGAAAAGACGGAGGGGACTGAGGGAATGAAGGGAATGGAGTGAGGGGAATAGGGGATTGAAGGAAATGAAGGGACTGAGGGGCTGTGGGGCATTAGAGAATGAAGGGAATGAAGAGACTGAGAGGATGAGGGGGAATGAAAGGGCTGAGGTGAATGAGGGAATGAGGGAATGAGGGAATGGAGAGACTGAGGAGAATAAGAAAATGGAGTGACTGAGGGGGTGAGGGGAGTAAAGGAATGAAGGACATTAAGGGACTGAGGGAACAGTGGGGTTGAGGGGAATAAGGGAATGAAGGGACTGAGGGGAATGAGGGAATGAAGGCAATGAAAAGACTGAGGGGAATAAAGGAATGAAGGAAATGAAGGGACTGAGGGAATGGAAGGGCTGAGGGGAATAAGGGAATGGAGGGACTGAGTGGGAATGAGGGAATGAAGGGAATGAAGGGACTGAGCAGGATGAGGAGAATAAGGGAATGAAGGGAATGAAAAGATTGAGGGGACTGAGGGAATGAAAGGGCTGAGGTGAATGAGGGAATGAGGGAATGAAGGGAATAAAAGGACTGAGGAGAATAAGAAAATGGAGTGACTGAGGGGGTGAGGGGAATAAAGGAATGAAGGACATTAAGGGACTGAGGGAACAGAGGGACTGAGGGGACTGAGGAAATGAAGGGACTGAGGGGAATGAGGGAATTAAGGCAATGAAAAGACTGAGGGGAATAAAGGAATGAAGGAAATGAAGGGACTGAGGGAATGGAAGGGCTGAGGGGAATAAGGGAATGGAGGGACTGAGGGGGGTGAGGGGAATAAGGGATTGAAGGGAAATGAAAGGGTTGAGCGGAATGAAGGAATGAAGGCAATGAAGGGACTGAGGGGAATAAGGGATTGAAGGGACTGAGAGAACAGAGGGGCTGAGGGGACTGAGGAAATGAAGAGAATGAAGGGACAGGGCGATGAGGGGAAAAGGGAATGGAGGGAATGGAGGGAGTGAAAGAGCTGAAGGATTTAGGGGACTAAAAATGCTGGAACACTGAGGGGCTGAAAGCACTGAAGGCCTGAGGGGGCTGAGGGGGATGAAGGCCTGAGGGGGATGAAGGACTGAGGGGGATGAAGAACTGAGGGGGATGAAGGACTGAGGGGACTGAGGGGATGAAGGCCTGAGGGGGATGAAGGACTGAGGGGGATGAAGGCCTGAGGGGGATGAAGGACTGAGGGGATGAAGGCCTGAGGGGGATGAAGAACTGAGGGGGATGAAGGACTGAGGGGCTGAGGGGGATGAAGGACTGACAGGGCTGAAGGACTGAGGGGATGAAGGACTGAGGGAATGAAGGACTGAGGGGGATGAAGGACTGAGGGGATGAAGGACTGAGGGGATGAAGGACTGAGGGAATGAAGGACTGAGGGAATGAAGGACTGAGGGACTGAGGGGGATGAAGGACTGACAGGGATGAAGGACTGAGGGGATGAAGGACTGACAGGGATGAAGGGCTGAGGGGATGAAGGACTGAGGGGATGAAGGACTGAGGGGGATGAAGGACTGAGGGGGATGAAGGACTGACAGGGATGAAGGACTGAGGGGATGAAGGACTGAGGGGGATGAAGGACTGAGGGGATGAAGGACTGACAGGGATGAAGGACTGAGGGGATGAAGGACTGACAGGGATGAAGGGCTGAGGGGATGAAGGACTGAGGGGGATGAAGGACTGAGGGGGCCGAAGGACTGAGGGAGCTAAAAGCGCTGAAGCCCTGAAAAGCTGAAGGGCTGAGGGGCTAAAACGACTGAAGGACTGAGAGCAGTGAGGGAATGAGGAGGGTTAAAAGCACTGAAGGCCTGAGGGGCTTAAGGCCTGAAGGGACTGAGGGGCTGAGGGGGATGAAGGACTGAGGGTGCTAAAAGCACTGAGGAGGCTAAAAGCTCTGAAGGCCTGCGAGGGCCGAAGGACCGAGAGCGCTGTGGGTGCTGAAGGGCTGAGGGGACTAAAAGTGCTGAATGGCTGAGGGGGCCGAAGGACTGAGGGGGCTAAAAGCACCGAAGGCCTGAGGGGGATGAAGGACTGAGGGGATGAAGGACTGAGGGGACTAAAAGCACTGAGGGGGCAGAAGGACTGAGAGGGCTAAAAGCGCCGAAGGCCTGAGAAGCTGAAGGGCTGAGGGGCTAAAAGCGCTGAGGGGGCTGAAAGCACTGAAGGCCTGAGAAGCTGAAGGGCTGAGGGGGCTGAAAGCACTGAAGGCCAGCGAGGGCTGAAGGACCGAGAGCGCTGCGGGTGCTGAGAGGCCAAGGGTGCTAAAAGCGCCGAAGGCCTGAGGGGGTGAAGGACTGAGAGCGCTGTGGGTGCTGAAGAGCCGAGGGGGCTAAAAGTGCTGAGGGGGCCGAAGCGCTGAAGGCGTGAGGGGGATGAAGGCCTGAGGGGTCTGAAGGACTGAGGGGGATGAAGGCCTGAGGGGGATGAAGGACTGAGGGGTCTGAAGGACTGAGGGGGATGAAGTACTGAGGGGTCTGAAGGACTGAGGGGTCTGAAGGCCTGAGAAGCTGAAGGACCGAGGGGGCTAAAAGCACTGAAGGCCTGCGAAGGCTGAAGGACCGAGAGCACTGCGGGCGCTGAGGGTCCGAGGGCGCTGAGGGTCCGAGGGCGCTGCGGGACCGAGGGCGCTGAGGGACCGAGGGCACCGAGGGACCGACGGCGCCATGACGCCCTAGCCCCACCACTGCCGCTTGCACCGCGCCGCCGCCATGACTGCCCCCGAGCTCCCCCGAGCTCCCCCGAGCTCCCCCGAGCTCCCCCGAGCTCCCCCGAGCTCCCGTCGCCATTGGCCGGCGCCGCCCCGCCCCGCCCCGCCCCTCCCGGCGGGCGGAAGGACGGACGGGGCGGCGAACGTGCGGCGCGGGCCGTTCCCGCGGGCGGGGGGCGCGCGCGGCGCCGCGTGGGGAACTGCACGTAGCCAGGGCGGGGGGGGGCGGGGGGGGCGGGGAGGGCACGCGCCGTTCCCGCCAGCGCCGCGGGGCGGGAGTGGGGGGGGAGGAACGGAGGGGGAGGGAGGGAGGGAGGGAGGGAGGCCGTGGGGCGTGAGGGGAGAGCGTGGGGAGAGCATGGGGGAGAGCGTGGGGAATGGCTGTGTGTGTGAGGGGAGAGCGTGGGGAGATCATGGGGAGAGCATGGGGAATGGCCGTGTGTGTGAGGGGAGAGCGTGGGGAGAGCATGGGGGAGAGCGTGGGGAATGGCCGTGTGTGTGAGGGGAGAGCGTGGGGAGATCATGGGGAGAGCATGGGGAATGGCTGTGTGTGTGAGGGGAGAGCGTGGGGAGATCATGGGGGAGAGCGTGGGGAATGGCCGTGTGTGTGAGGGGAGAGCGTGGGGAGATCATGGGGGAGATCATGGGGAGAGCATGGGGAATGGCCGTGTGTGTGAGGGGAGAGCGTGGGGAGATCATGGGGAGATCATGGGGAATGGCTGTGAGGGGAGAGCGTGGGGAGATCATGGGGGAGAGCATGGGGAGAGCATGGGGAATGGCCGTGTGTGTGAGGGGAGAGCGTGGGGAGATCATGGGGGAGAGCATGGGGAATGGCCGTGTGTGTGAGGGGAGAGCGTGGGGAGAGCATGGGGGAGAGCGTGGGGAATGGCCGTGTGTGTGAGGGGAGAGCGTGGGGAGATCATGGGGAGAGCATGGGGAATGGCTGTGTGTGTGAGGGGAGAGCGTGGGGAGATCATGGGGGAGAGCGTGGGGAATGGCCGTGTGTGTGAGGGGAGAGCGTGGGGAGATCATGGGGGAGATCATGGGGAGAGCATGGGGAATGGCCGTGTGTGTGAGGGGAGAGCGTGGGGAGATCATGGGGAGATCATGGGGAATGGCTGTGAGGGGAGAGCGTGGGGAGATCATGGGGGAGAGCATGGGGAGAGCATGGGGAATGGCCGTGTGTGTGAGGGGAGAGCATGGGGAGATCATGGGGGAGATCATGGGGAATGGCTGTGTGTGTGAGGGGAGAGCGTGGGGAGATCATGGGGGAGAGCGTGGGATGGCTGTGTGTGTGAGGGGAGAGTGTGGGGAGATCATGGGGGAGAGCATGGGGAATGGCCGTGTGTGTGAGGGGAGAGCGTGGGGAGATCATGGGGAGATCATGGGGGATGGCCGTGTGTGTGAGGGGAGAGCGTGGGGAGATCATGGGGGAGAGCATGGGGAATGGCCGTGTGTGTGAGGGGAGAGCGTGGGGAGATCATGGGGGAGATCATGGGGAGATCATGGGGAATGGCTGTGAGGGGAGAGCGTGGGGAGATCATGGGGATGGCTGTGTTTGTGAGGGGAGATCATGGGGAATGGCCATGTGTGTGAGGGGAGATCATGGGGAGATCATGGGGAATGGCTGTGAGGGGAGAGCATGGGGAGATCATGGGGATGGCTGTGTTTGTGAGGGGAGATCATGGGGAATGGCCATGTGTGTGAGGGGAGATCATGGGGAGATCATGGGAATGGCTGTGAGGGGAGATCATGGGGGAGAGCATGGGGAGATCATGGGGGAGAGCATGGGGAGATCATGGGGGAGAGCATGGGGAGATCATGGGGAGATCATGGGGATGGCTGTGTTTGTGAGGGGAGATCATGGTGGAGATGAGGGGTGTTCCTGAGGAGAGATCATGGGGAAGAAGAGAGAAGATCCTGGGGAATGTGAGTGTCCCTGAGGGGACATCATGGGGGAGGAGTGTCCATGGTTGTGAGCGGCAGCCATGAGGGAAGATCCTGGAGGAAGGTGAGGGGAGATCCTGGAGGAAGATGAAGGGAGATCATGGAGGAAGATGGAGATTATGGAGGAAGATGAGGGGATATCATGGAGGAAGGTGAGGGGAGGCCATGGAGGAAGACGAGAGGTATCCATGAGGGGAGATCCTGGAGGAAGATGAAGGGCGATCCTGGAGGAAGGTGAGGGGAGATCATGGAGGAAGATGAAGGGAGATCATGGAGGAAGATGAAGGGAGATCATGGAGGAAGATGAAGGGAGATCGTGGAGGAAGATGAGGGGAGGCCATGGAGGAAGGTGAGGGGAGGCCATGGAGGAAGATGAAGGGAGATCATGGAGGAAGGTGACGGGAGATTATGGAGGAAGATGAGGGGAGATCATGGAGGAAGATGAAGGGAGATCATGGAGGAAGATGGAGATCCTGGAGGAAGATGAGGGGAGGCCACGGAGGAAGGTGAGCAGTGTCCAATAGGGGAGATCATGGAGGAAGATGAGGGGAGATCCTGGAGGAAGATGAAGGGAGATCATGGAGGAAGATGAGGGGAGGCCATGGAGGAAGATGAGGGGAGATCCTGGAGGAAGATGAAGGGAGATCCTGGAGGAAGATGAAGGGAGGCCATGGAGGAAGATGAGGGGAGATCATGGAGGAAGGTGAGGGGAGGCCATGGAGGAAGATGAAGGGAGATCATGGAGGAAGATGAAGGGAGATTATGGAGGAAGATGAAGGGAGGCCATGGAGGAAGGTGAGCGGTGTCCAATAGGGGAGATCCTGGAGGAAGGTGAGAGGAAGCCATGAGGGGAGATCCTGGAGGAAGATGTGGGGAGATCCTGGAGGAAGGTGAGGGGAGATCATGGAGGAAGATGCGGGGCCGCCATGAAGGGAGGTCCTGGAGGAAGATGAGGCGAGATCATGGAGGAAAATGAGAGGAGGCCATGAGGGGAGATCATGGAGGAAGGTGAGGGGAGGCCATGGAGGAAGATGAGGGGAGATCATGGAGGAAGATGAAGGGAGGTCATGGAGGAAGGTGAGGGGAGATCATGGAGGAAGATGAAGGGAGATTATGGAGGAAGATGAGGGGAGATCATGGAGGAAGATGCGGAGCCGCCATGAGGGGAGATCATGGAGAAGATGAGGTGAGATCATGGAGGAACATGAGAGGAGGCCATGAGGGGATATCATGGAGGAAGGTGAGGGGAGGCCATGGAGGAAGACGAGAGGTGTCCACGAGGGGAGATCCTGGAGGAAGATGAAGGGCGATCCTAGAGGAAGGTGAGGGGAGATCATAGAGGAAGATGAAGGGAGGCCATGGAGGAAGGTGAGGGGAGATCCTGCAAGAAGATGAGGGGAGGCCATGGAGGAACATGAGAGCAGATCCTGGAGGAAGATGAGGCTCACCCATGGGACATCAGCTCCTCTCCTCTCCTCTCCTCTCCTCTCCTCTCCTCTCCTCTCCTCTCCTCTCCTCTCCTCTCCTCTCCTCTCCTCTCCCCTCTCCTCTCCTCTCCTCTCCTCTCCTCTCCTCTCCTCTCCTCTCCTCTCTCCTCTCCTCTCCTCTCCTCTCTTCTCCTCTCCTCTCCTCTCCTCTCCTCTCCTCTCCTCTCCTCTCCTCTCCTCTCCTCTCCTCTCCTCTCCTCTCCTCTCCTCTCCTCTCCCCTCTCCTCTCCTCTCCTCTCCTCTCCTCTCCTCTCCTCTCCTCTCCTCTCCTCTCCTCTCCTCTCTCCTCTCCTCTCCTCTCCTCTCCTCTCCTCTCCTCTCCTCTCCTCTCCTCTCCTCTCCTCTCCTCTCCTCTCTCCTCTCCTCTCTCCTCTCTCCTCTCCTCTCCTCTCCTCTCCTCTCCTCTCCTCTCCTCTCCTCTCCTCTCCTCTCCTCTCCTCTCCTCTCCTCTCCTCTCCTCTCCTCTCCTCTCCTCTCTCCTCTCCTCTCCTCTCCTCTCCTCTCCTCTCCTCTCTCCTCTCTCCTCTCCTCTCCTCTCTCCTCTCTCCTCTCCTCTCCTCTCCTCTCCTCTCCTCTCCTCTCCTCTCCTCTCCTCTCCTCTCCTCTCCTCTCCTCTCCTCTCCTCTCCTCTCCTCTCCTCTCCTCTCCTCTCCTCATCCCCGATTTGTGTCCGACGCCATTTCCGCTGCTCCGAACGCCTCAGCTCGGGCGTGGAGCGGAGCCATCGCCTCTCCCACCGTGAGATCCGCAGGCCATGGATTCCATGGGCCCCACCCTCCTCTGCGTGAATAATAACTCACGTTTCATTTTAATTTCCATTTTCATTTCCATTTTCATTTTAATTTCCATTTTAATTTTCATTTTCATTTTAACTTTCATTTTAATTTCCATTTTCATTTCCATTTTAACGCCTAATGAGCTTAGAAACCCAAGCCTGAGGAGCTCAGGAGGAAATTTAGGAGCGTTTCTGGAAATAGATTTTGGCTCTTGTTTGGGCGCGTTGGAGAAGGTACTTTGTTCTTATAAGTAAAAAAAAAAATTATGTTTTATTATTACTATTTTTTACTTTTATTTTTATTATTGCTTTATTATTATTATTATTATTTATTTTGTTTTATTTTATTTTTTTTATTATTTTACAAATTAAAAAAAATACATAAAGGTATTTCGAAGCAAAATCACATCTTATAAAAACGGGTGAAAAGCCTTTCCTGTCCCAACATTTTCCCTCGGACTACGGCAGTAAAATCCTCCCTGGGTTGCTTATAAAATAAAAATAAAAATAAAAATTAAAAAAAAAAAAATTTTGCAAGGCTGGCGCAGGCCTGATGTTTATAACTCTGCCCCATAAAGGGACGAACGCCAAAATTTGGGATTTTTGTCAGGGTGACACAAAGCCGAGGGTTTGAAGGGGGAAATCGATACCCCAAAGTGAAATAAACCCCGAAAGGAGCTTCGCTGGGGTTCGTTTAATGGGAAATGATGAGGGGGGGATGGGGAGACCCCAATTCCTGGGGAAGGGGCAAAGGAGGAGCCCCATTTCTTGAGAAAGGGATGATGGGAACCCCAATCATTGGGAATGGGATGATGGGGACCCCAATCATTGGGAAAGGGATATTGGGGACCCCGATCCTATGGGAAAGGGACAATGGGGACCCCAATTCCTTGGGAAAGGGATGATGGGGACCCCGATCCTTTGGGAAAGGGATGATGGGGACCCCAATCCCTTGGGAAAGGGGTGATAGGGACCCCAATCATTGGGAAGGGGGTGCAGGAGGATCCCCATTCCTTGGGAAAGGGATATTGGGGACCCCGATCCCATGGGAAAGGGATAATGGGGACCCCAATTCCTTGGGAAAGGTATAATGGGGACCCCGATCCCATGGGAAAGGGATAATGGGGACCCCAATTCCTTGGGAAAGGGATGATGGGGACCCCGATCCCTTGGGAATGGGGTCCAGGAAGATCCCCATTCCTTGGGAAAGGGATGATGGGGACCCCGATCCTATGGGAAAGGGATATTGGGGACCCCAATCATTTGGAAAGGGACAATGGAGACCCCAATCATTGGGAAAGGGATGATGGGGACCCCAATCCCTTGGGAAGGGATGATGGGGACCCCAATTCCTTGGGAAGGGATAATGGGGACCCCAATTCCTTGGGACAGGGAAGATGGGGACCCCAATTTCTTGGGAAAGGGAAGATGGGGACCCCGATCCCTTAGGAAAGGGATACTGGGAACGCCAATCATTGGGAAGTGGGTGCAGGAGGAGCCCCATTCCTTGGGAAGGCAAAATGGGAACCCCAATCCCTTGGGAATGGATGATGGGGACCCCAATCCCTTGGGAATGGGGTGCAGGGAGATCCCCATTCCTTGGGAAAGAGATATTGGGGACCCCAATCCCTTGGGAATGGGATATTGGGGAACCCAATCCCTTGAGAAGGGGATGATGGGGACCCCAATCCCTTGGGAAGCGGTGATTGGAACCCCAGTTATTGGGAAAGGGATGAGTGGGACCTCAGTTCCTTGGGAAGGGATATAGGGAACCCCAATCCTTTGGGAAAGGAATAATGGGAACCCCAGTCCATTGGGAAGGGGGTGCAGGGAGATCCCCATTCTTTGGGAAAGAGATATTGGGGACCCCAATTCCTTAGGAATGGGATATTGGGGAACCCAGTTCCTTGGGAAGAGATAATGGGGACCCCAATCCCTTGGGAATGGGGTCCAGGAAGATCCCCATTCCTTGGGGAAGGGATGATTGGGACCCCAATTCCTTGAGAAGGGGGTGATGGGGACCCCAATTCCTTGGGAAAGGGATGATGGGGACCCCAATCATTGGGAAAGGGATTAAGGGGACC
>JAWUZG010000602.1:0-107600 GCA_036785705.1 Acanthornis magna
TGAAATCCCCACAAAAATCGCCATGAAAATCCCCCCAAAATTTCCCCAAAATATACCCTGAAAATCACCTAAATCCACCCCAAAAACTACCCTAAAAATCCCCAAAAATCCATCCCAAAATCCCCACAAAAATCCCCCAAATCCACCCCCAAAATCCCAACAAAAACCCCGGAAAAATGCCCGCAAAAATCCCAAAATTCGCCCCAAAAATCCCCCAAATTTTTTCAGGGATCCCCAAATTTCCTTAAATCTCCTCATGAATCTCTAAATTTCCCCCAAATTCCCTTAAATCCCCAAAATTCCCTCAAATTCTCTCACGGAACCCCAAATTCCCTCAAGGATCCCCAAATTTTCCCCAAAATTCCCTTAAATTCCAAAAAATTCCCTCGAAATTCCCCAAAAAAACCCACCCAAATCCCCTCAGGGATCCCCAAATTCCCCAAATCCCTTCAAGGAACCCCAAATTTCCCAAATTCCCCCCAAAAAATCCCCAGATTCCCTCAGGGATCCCCAAATTTCCTCAGAAATCCCCGAATTTCCCCCAAAATTCCCTTAAATTTCCCCTAAATCCCCTCAGGAATCCCCAAATCCCCTCAGGGATCTCCAAAATTCCCTTAAATTCCCCAAATTTTCTCCAAAATTCCCTCAAATCCCCTCAGGGATCTCCAAATTCCCCCAAATCTCCTCACAGAACCCCAAATTTTCCAAATTCCCCCAAAATTCCCCCAAAAAATCCCCCAAATCCTCTCAGGGACCCCAAATCCCCTCAGGGATCCCCAAATTTTCCCCAAAATTCCCTTAAATTCCCCAAATTCCCCCCAAAAAATCCCCAAATTCCCTCAGGGATCCCCAAATTTCCTCAGAAATCCCCGAATTTTCCCCGAATTTCCCCAAAATTCCCTCAAATTCCCCCAAATCCCTCACGGATCCCCAAATTTCCCCCAAAATTCCCCAGATTTTCCCCCAAATTCCCTTAAATTTCCCCTAAATCCCCTCAGGAATCCCCAAATGCTCTCAGGGATCCGAAATTTTCCTCAAAATTCCCTTAAATTCCCAAAAAATCCCCCAAATCCTCTCAGGGACCCCAAATCCCCTCAGGGATCCCCAAATTTTCCCCAAAATTCCCTTAAATTCCCAAAAATTCCCTCAAATTCCCCCCAAAAATCATCCAAATCCCCTCAGGGATGCCCAAATTCCCCTAAATGTCCTCATGAATCTCTCAATTTCCCCCAAAATTCCCTTAAATCCCCAAAATTCCCTCAAATTCTCTCAGGGATCTCCAAATTCCCCCAAATTCCCTCACGGAACCCCAAATTTCCCCCAAAATTCCCCAAATTTTCCCCAAAATTCCCTCAAATTCCCCCAATCCCTCAGGAATCCCTAAATTCCCTCAGGAATTCCAAATTCCCCAAATCCCCTCACGGATCCCCAAATTCCCTCAAATTCCCCCCCAAAAATCCCCAAATTCCCTCAGGGATCCCCGAATTCCCTCACGGATCCCCAAATTTCCCTTAAATTCCCCAAATTCCCCCGAAATTCCCCCAAATTTCCCCGAATTTCCCCAAAATTCCCCAAATTTTCCCCAAAATTCCCTCAAATTCCCCCGAAATTCCCCCAAATTTCCCTCAAAATTCCCTTAAATTCCCCAAATCCCCTCACGGAACCCCAAATTTCCCCCAAAATTCCCCCAAAATTCCCTCAAATTCTCCCCAATCCCCTCACGGTACCTGCTTGGTCTCCAGCCTCCCTTCCCTCACTCTCCGCAGCATTTCCCGCCCGTGCGCCGCCACTTCCGCCGCCTAAAAAGCACCGAAAATAAAATTTTTTAACAATTTCGAGGCATTTTTGGGGCGTTTTGAGAAGATTTTGGGGTTTTTTTTTTGGGGTTCTAACCTGAGCCTTCAGCGCCTCCAGCAGCGCCACGGCCTCGGCCGCCGCCATTTTGGGCGGGAGCGTGAGGGAAGGGGAATCGACCAATCAGAGCGCGGCGCGGGAGCGGCGACCAATCAGAACGCGGGGACTGGGGCGGAAGTCCTGCCCGAACCCGGAAGTGCAGGGAGAGATGATTGACAGGAGGCGGAGAACCAATCAGAGCGAGGGATTCTCGCGCGGGGGTGTCGGACAGAGTCCGGAAATGCCGGAAGAGATGATTGACATGACGAACAGCCAATCAGAGCGCGGAATTCTGTAACGGTGACCAATCGCAAAGCAGGAGGGGCGGGTAAGGCAATCAGCCTATGGCAGCTCGGGAAGCGATGATTGACAGGCGCGGCAGCCAATGAGATGCAAGAATTTCTCAATGGGCGACTCCGATTGTCCGCAGGGTCCTAAAGCCTCCGCCGCGATCCAAAATTCCGATTTTTCACCCAAAATTCCGAATTTTTTCCCCAAAATTCCGATTTTTCCCCCGAAATCTCCTTTTATCCACCCCAAAGCCACTCGGATTCCGTAAATCATTTCCAGGACCACCAAAGTTTGTTTTATTTCACCCAAATCGCTTTTATTTACCCCAAAATCTTCTCAAACCTTCCCGAAATTCATCCAAAATTTTTTTCCCAAATTCTCCTCCGAATCTTCGCCAATTTTTCCCCCCAAATTCCCGCATTTTCCCCCCGTTTTTGCCCAAATGTCTGCATTATTTTCCCCCAAAATTTCGCTGTTTCGGACCCGAATTTTTACCTTTCCGCCCCAAAATTTTGGGATTTTCCCTTCAAATTTTACCCGTTAATTTCCCAAATTTTTCCCACAAATTCCCCAAATTTTACCCAAATTTTCCCCATCATCTTCCTAAATTTTCCTCAATTTTTTCCCATAAATTCTCCAAACTTTTCCCAATTTTTCCCCACATTTTTCCCCAAATTTCACCATAAATTCCCCAAATTTTCCTCAAATTTCACTTATTTTTTTCCCAAGTTTCACACAATTTTAACCCAAATTTCCACATTTTTTCCCCGTAACTTCCCCAAATTTCACTGAATTTTCCCCATAAATTCCCCAAATTTCACCAATTTTTCCCATAAATTCCCCAAATGTCTCCCAATTTTTACCCAAATTTTCCCCATAAACTCCCCAAATTTTCCCCAAACTTCACCCAATTTTTCCCCAAATTTTCTCAAAAATTCTCCAAATTTCACCCAATTTTTCCCCGTTTTTTCCCCAAATTTCACCCAATTT
This sequence comes from Acanthornis magna, assembly GCA_036785705.1. Classification (NCBI taxonomy): domain Eukaryota; kingdom Metazoa; phylum Chordata; class Aves; order Passeriformes; family Acanthizidae; genus Acanthornis; species Acanthornis magna. Next base: position 3,175 of record JAWUZG010000602.1, read on the forward strand.
TTCCCCAATTTTTCCTCCAAATTTTCCCATTTTTCCTCCAAATTTCACTCAATTTTTCCCCATAAATTCCCCAAAATTCACTGATTTTTTTTCCGTTTTTTTCCATAAATTCCCCAAATTTCACCCAAGTTTTCATGTAAATTCCCCAAATTTCACTGATTTTTTTCCCGTTTTTTCCCCGTTTTTTCCCCAAACTTCACCCAATTTTTCCCCAAATTTTCCTGTAAATTCCCCAAATTTCACCCAATTTTTCCCCGTAAATTCCCCAAAATTCACTGTTTTTTTACCGTTTTTTCCTCATAAATTCCCCAAACTTCTCCAATTTTTCCCCAAATTTTTCCCATAAATTCCCCAAAATTCACTGATTTTTTCCCATTTTTTCCCCATAAATTCCCCAAATTTCACCCAATTTTTACCCATAAATTCCCCAAAATTCACTATTTTTTCCCCGTTTTTTCCCCGTTTTTTCCCCAAATTTCACCGATTTTTCCCCCGTTTTTTCCCGTTTTTTCCCCATTTTTTCCCCAAATTTCCCCAAATTTTCCCCAAATTTTCAACGACTCCATCACACATTTTTTCCAGCTCTTTATTTCCGAATGCTCTCCCGAATTTGGGCTCAGCGCCGCCCTCCCCGGTCCCTGTCCCTCCCGGGCTTCCACCCAAATTTCACCCAAATTTTTCCCCAAATTTCACCCAAATTTTCCCCAATTTTTCCCATATTTTCTCCCAATTTTTCCCCATAAATTCCCCAATTTCACCCAATTTTTACCCAAATTTCTCCCATTTTTTCCTCCAAATTTTCCCATTTTTCCTCCAAATTTCACCCAATTTTTCCCATAAATTCCCCAAATGTCTCCCAATTTTTACCCAAATTTTCCCCATAAACTCCCCAAGTTTTCCCCAAACTTCACCCAATTTTCCCCCAAATTTTCCCATAAATTCCCCAAATTTCACCCAATTTTTACCCATAAATTCCCCAAATTTCACTGCTTTTTTCCCGTTTTCTCCCCATTTTTTCCCCAAATTTCACCCGTTTTTTCCCCGTTTTTCCCCCAAATTTCCCCAAATTTTCCCCAAATTTTCACACCGCTCCAGAGTTCTTTTTCCACCTCTTTATTTCCGAATGCTCTCCCGAATTTGGGCTCAGCGCCGCCCTCCCCGGTCCCTGTCCCTCCCGGGGCTCCACCCAAATTTCACCCAAATTTTTCCCAAAATTTCACCCAAATTTTTCCACATATTTTCCCATATTTTCTCCCAATTTTTCCCCATAAATTCCCCAAACTTCACCCAATTTTTCCATAAATTCCCCAAATTTCACCCAATTTTTACCCAAATTTCTCCCAATTTTTCCTCCAAATTTTCCCATTTTTCCTCCAAATTTCACCCAATTTTTCCATAAATTCCCCAAATGTCTCCCAATTTTTACCCAAATTTTCCCCATAAACTCCCCAAGTTTTCCCCAAACTTCACCCAATTTTTCCCCAAATTTTCCCATAAATTCCCCAAAATTCACCCAATTTTTCCCCATAAATTCCCCAAATTCCACCCATTTTTTCCCCGTTTTTTCGCCGAATCTCACCCGATTTTCCCCAAATTTTCACACCACTCCAGAGTTCTTTTTCCACCTCTTTATTTCCGAATGCTCTCCCGAATTTGGGCTCAGCGCCGCCCTCCCCGGTCCCTGTCCCTCCTGGGGCTTCCACCCAAATTTTTCCCCAAATTTCACCCAAATTTTTCCACAACTTTTTCCCCATAAATTCCCCGAACTTCCCCCAATTTTTACCCAAATTTCTCCCAATTTTTCCCCGAAATTTTCCCATAAATTCCCCAAACTTCACCCAATTTTCCCCAAACTTCTCCCAATTTTTCCCCAAAATTTTCCCATTTTTCCTCCAAATTTCACCCAATTTTTCCCCATAAATTCCCCAAATTTCACCCAATTTTTACCCATAAATTCCCCAAAATTCACCAATATTTTCACCATAAATTCCCCAAAATTCACTGTTTTTTTCCCGTTTTTTCCCCGTTTTTTCCCCAAATTTCACCGATTTTTCCCCCGTTTTTTCCCGTTTTTTCCCCATTTTTCCCCAAATTTCCCCAAATTTTCCCCAAATTTTCACACCACTCCAGAGTTCTTTTTCCACCTCTTTATTTCCGAATTCTCTCCCGAATTTTGGGCTCAGCGCCGCCCTCCCCGGTCCCTGTCCCTCCCGGGGCTCCACCCAAATTTCACCCAAATTTTTCCCAAAATTTCCACAAATTTCACCCAATTTTTACCCAAATTTCTCCCATTTTTTCCTCCAAATTTTCCCATTTTTCCTCCAAATTTCACCCAATTTTTCCCATAAATTTCCCAAATTTCACCCAAATTTCCCCATAAATTCCCCGAAACTCACTGGTTTTTTCCCCGTTTTTTCCCCAAATTTCACCAAACTTTTCTCATAAATTCCCCAAACTTCACCCAATTTTTACCCAAATTTGTCCCAATTTTTTCCCGAAATTTTCCCATAAATTCCCCAAAATTCACCCAATTTTTCCCCATAAATTCCCCAAAATTCACTGTTTTTTCCCCATTTTTTTCCCCGTTTTTTCCCAAATTTCCCCAAATTTTCCCCAAATTTTCACACCACTCCAGAGTTCTTTTTCCACCTCTTTATTTCCGAATGCTCTCCCGAATTTGGGCTCAGCGCCGCCCTCCCCGGTCCCTGTCCCTCCCGGGGCTTCCACCCAAATTTCACCCAAATTTTTCCCAAAATTTCCCAAATTTCACCCAATTTTCCCCAAACTTCTCCCAATTTTTCCCCAAAATTTTCCCATTTTTCCTCCAAATTTCACCCAATTTTTCCCCATAAATGCCCCAAGTTTCACCCAATTTTTCGCAATAAATTCCCCAAAATTCACTATTTTTTCCCCGTTTTTTCCCCGTTTTTTCCCGAAATTTCACCGATTTTTCCCCCGTTTTTTCCCGTTTTTTCCCCATTTTTCCCCCAAATTTCCCCAAATTTTCCCCAAATTTCCACACCACTCCAGAGTTCTTTTTCCAGCTCTTTATTTCCGAATTCTCTCCCGAATTTTGGGCTCAGCGCCGCCCTCCCCGGTCCCTGTCCCTCCTGGGGCTTCCACCCAAATTTCACCCAAATTTTTCCCCAAATTTCACCCAAATTTTTCCACTATTTTTCCCATATTTTCTCCCAATTTTTCCCCATAAATTCCCCAAACTTCACCCAATTTTTCCATAAATTTCCCAAATTTCACCCAATTTTTACCCAAATTTCTCCCAATTTTTCCGTCCAAATTTTCCCATTTTTCCTCCAAATTTCACCCAATTTTTCCCATAAATTCCCCAAATGTCTCCCAATTTTTACCCAAATTTTCCCCATAAACTCCCCAAGTTTTCCCCAAACTTCACCAATTTTTCCCCAAATTTTTCCCATAAATTCCCCAAAATTCACTGATTTTTTCCCATTTTTTCCCCATAAATTCCCCAAATTTCACCCAATTTTTACCCATAAATTCCCCAAAATTCACTATTTTTTCCCCGTTTTTTCCCGTTTTTTCCCCAAATTTCACCCATTTTTTCCCGTTTTTTCCCCGTTTTTTCCCCAAATTTCCCCAAATTTTCCCCAAATTTTCACACCGCTCCAGAGTTCTTTTTCCACCTCTTTATTTCCGAATCCTCTCCCGAATTTGGGCTCAGCGCCGCCCTCCCGGTCCCTGTCCCTCCCGGGGCTCCACCCAAATTTCACCCAAATTTTTCCCAAAATTTCCACAAATTTCACCCAATTTTTACCAAATTTCTCCCATTTTTTCCTCCAAATTTTCCCATTTTTCCTCCAAATTTCACCCAATTTTTCCCCATAAATTTCCCAAATTTCACCCAAATTTCCCCATAAATTCCCCGAAACTCACTGGTTTTTTCCCCGTTTTTTCCCCAAATTTCACCAAACTTTTCTCATAAATTCCCCAAACTTCACCCAATTTTTACCCAAATTTGTCCCAATTTTTTCCCCAAATTTTCCCATAAATTCCCCAAATTTCACCCAATTTTTCCCCATAAATTCCCCAAAATTCACTGTTTTTTCCCCGTTTTTTCCCCATTTTTCCCCCAAATTTCCCCAAATTTTCCCCAAATTTCCACACCACTCCAGAGTTCTTTTTGCAGCTCTTTATTTCCGAATTCTCTCCCGAATTTTGGGCTCAGCGCCGCCCTCCCCGGTCCCTGTCCCTGTCCCTGTCCCTGTCCCTGTCCCTCCCGGGGCTGCGACTCCGACGCTTCCGCGATCCTCCAGGGGGCGCCCTCCCCCCCCGCGAGTGGGCGGGGCCTGAACCGGAAGTAGCCCCTCCCCCTCCCCCTCCTCCCCCCGCATTGCCGGAAGTGGCCCCGGAGGAAGCCCCGCCCCCCCGAGGACGATGACGTCATCAGGCGCTGCCGTTGCTCCTCCTCCTCCTGCTCCTTCCGGCGCCGCTCGCGTTCCCGCGCCCGCGCCGCGCGCTCCGCCTGCTTCTGCAGCAGCTGATTAGGCAAATTAGCGTTAATTAGTGCTCGCATCTAATTGGCTGATTGCTACTCTATCGAGATTTAGCGGTTTGGGGTTTTTTACCCCAAAAAAATCGGAGCTCGGGAGCGAATTTTGCAAATTTTAGAGTAAATTTTGCACTTTTTGGACAGAATTTTGGCAGTTTTTTACCAAATCTTCCAAATTTTGAGTCGAATTTTTCAGATTTTGCATCAAATTTTGCCTGCGTTGAATTGAACACGCGAATTTTTCCAACAAGTTTTGGATCAAATGTTGTTGATTTGGGACAAATTTTTTCCAATTCTAGATCTAAGTTTGTCGATTCCGTATCAAATTAGGCCAATTTTGACAAAGTTTCCCCAAATTTGGATTGAATTTTGTCTATTTTTTCACCAAACTTTCCCAATTTTAGCTCACATTTTGTCAGTTTTGGACCGAATTTTACCAATTCTAAATATTTTTTGTTCAATTTTTGCCAATATTAGATTGAAGTTTCCAATTTCAGATCGAATTTTCCAATTATGGACCAAATTCTGCAGATTTTGGACCAAATTTTGCCAATTTTACCCCAAAAAGTTCAGGATTTTGACCAAAATTTCCAAATTTTTTTAATTAGGAAAAGATTCTGAATTTCTCTCCGCTCGCGTTCCCGCGCCGCGCGTTCCGCCTGCTTCTGCAGCAGCTAATTAGGCAAATTAACGCTAATTAGGACCTGCCTGCCATTGGTTGATTGGTTTTCTATTAATATTTGCCCGTTTGGGGTTTTTACCCCAAAAAAATCGGAGTTTCCTACCCAATTTTGGAAATTTTGGAACCAATTTTGCCAATTTCGGATCGAAATTCGACAATTTTGGCCCAAATTTTGCTGATTTTGGATCAAACTTTGCCGATTTTGATCGAATTTTGCTGATTTTGAATGAAACTCTATTGATTTTGGGTAAAATTCTATTGATTTTAGACAGAACTTTATCGATTTTGAATCAAATTTTGCCAAGTTTAACCAAATTTTGCTGATTTTGAATGGAATTTTCTCCTCGTGTTCTCCGCCTGCTTCTGCAGCAGCTAATTAGGCAAATTAGCGCTAATTAGTGCTCGCCTCTCATTGGTCAGACGCCCTCCTGTCTAAAATTAGCGTTTTTGCGTTTTTTACCCCAAAAAAATCGGAGTTTCCTACCCAATTTTGCAGATTTTGGAACCTATTTCGCCAATTTCAAATCAAATTTTGCAGATTTTGGATGGAAATTCGACGATTTTGGCCCAAATTTTGCTGATTTTGGATCAAACTTTGCCGATTTTGATCGAATTTTGCAAATTTTGGATGGAATTTTATTGATTTTGGATGGAATTTTATCGATTTTGAATCAAATTTTGTCAAGTTTAACCAAATTTTGCTGATTTTGAATGGAATTTTCTCCCTCGTGTTCTCCGCCTGCTTCTGCAGCAGCTAATTAGGCAAATTAGCGTTAATTAGTGCTCGCCTCTCATTGGTCAGACGCCCTCCTGTCTAAAATTAGCGTTTTTGCGTTTTTTACCCCAAAAAAATCGGAGTTTCCTACCCAATTTTACAAATTTTGGAACCAATTTTGCCAATTTCAGATTAAAATTTGACAATTTTGGCCCAAATTTTGCTGATTTTGGATCAAACTTTGCCCATTTTGATCGAATTTTGCAAATTTTGGATGAAATTTTATTGATTTTGGGTAAAATTCTATTGATTTTGGACAGAACTTTATCGATTTTGAATCAAATTTTGCCAAGTTTAACCAAATTTTGCTGATTTAGAATAGAATTTTCTCCTCGTGTTCTCCGCCTGCTTCTGCAGCAGCTGATTAGGCAAATTAGCGTTAATTAGTGCTCGCCTCTCATTGGTCAGACGCCCTCCTGTCTAAAATTAGCGTTTTTGCGTTTTTTACCCCAAAAAAATCGGAGTTTCCTACCCAATTTTACCAATTTTGGAGCGAAATTTGGGATTTTTCATCAATTTTCGCAGATTTTGGATATTATTTCAACACTTTGGATCAATTTTTGTCGATTTTGGATCGAATCTCGCAGATTTTGGGCTGAATTTTGCCGATTTTGGACCAAAATATTCTGATTTTCGACCAGATTTTGCCAATTTTGTATCAAATTTTCCCAATTGTGACCAAAATTCACCACTTTTGGACCTAATTTTGTCTATTTTGGATCAAACTTTGCTGATTTTGATCGAATTTTGCAGATTTTGGATGAAATTTTATTGATTTTGGACACGATTTCATCGATTTAAAATCGAATTTTGCCAAGTTTAACCGAATTCTGCTGATTTTGAATTGAATTCTCTCCGTCCCTTTCCTAATTATGCAAATGAGGCTGATGAATATGCAAATTTCACATCCAAATCCATCACAATCCTTATTTTTACCCCAAAATCCTCCAAAAATCAGAAAAATTGCCTAAAACCCCCAAAATTCCTCAAATTTTTCCCAAAATTCCGGGATTTTTTCCTTTCTCATTCCTAATTATGCAAATGAGGCTGATAAATATGCAAATTTCACATCCAAATTTTTAAAAATCATCAGTTTTACCCCAAAATCCTCCAAAAGTTCTAAAAAAATTGCCTAAAATATCCCCAAAATTCCACAATTTTTCCCAAAATTCCGGGTTTTTTCCTCCTCTCATTCTAATTATGCAAATGAGGCTGATAAATATGCAAATTTCACATCCAAATTTTTAAAAATCATCAGTTTTACCCCAAAACCCTCCAAAAATTCTAAAAAATCACCAAAAATCCCCAAAATTTCACCGTTTCACCCCAAAATTTCGGGTTTTTTTCCCTTCCCCCATTCCTAATTATGCAAATGAGGCTGACGAATATGCAAATGAGGCACCTGGGAGTCGGTGAGCGGCAGCCAATAGATGCAGGGCGCGGCTTTGGTCTTGCGGAAGAGATCGTCCAAGAGTTTGGCAGGAGGCTCCTCCGGGGGCTTCTCTGGAGGCCCAAAATTCACGTTTTTAGACCCAAAAAATTACCAAATTTTACCCCAAAAATATTAATTGCTGTCCCCCAAAAAAATTCCTAAAATTCTGACCTTTTTCCCCCAAAAACGAACAAAGAATTCTGATTTTTGTCCCCAAAAAATTTCTTAAAATTCTGATTTTCGTCCCCAAAAAATTTCCTACAATTCTGAATTTTGTCCCTGAAAAATCTCCTAAAATTCTGATTTTTGTTCCAAAAAATTTCCTAAAATTCTGATTTTTTTCCCAAAAAACCTCCTAAAATTCTGATTTTTTTCCCCCAAAAATTTCCTAAAATTCTGATTTTTGTCCCCAAAAAATTTCCTAAAATTCTGACTTTCGTCCCCAAAAAATTTCCTAAAACTTTGATTTTTTCCCCAAAGATTTCCTAAAATTCTGATTTTTGCCCGCAAAAAATTCCCTAAAATTCTGATTTTTTTCCCCAAAAAATTTCCTAAAATTGTCATTTTTTTCCACAAAATTTTACTAAAACTCTGATTTTCGTCCCCAAAAAATTCCCTATAATTCTGAATTTTGTCCCCAAAAGATCTCCCAAAATCCTGATTTCTTCCCCAAAAAATTTCCTAAAATTCTGATTTTTGTCCCCAAAAAATTCCCTAAAAGAAAGCCCCTCCCCCTTTCCACAGAAACAAGCCACGCCCACTTTTCCACATAAGGCCAAGCCCCGCCCCCTTCCCCATAGAGGACCAGGCCCCGCCCCCACTCCCATCTAAACCCAAGCCCCGCCCCTTTTCCTATACAAGGCCACGCCCCCATTCCCATAGACACTCAAGCCCCGCCCCTTTCCCCATAAAGGCCACGCCCCCTTTCCCCACAGAAACCCAAGCCCCGCCCCTTTTCCCATCTAAACCCAAGCCCCGCCCCTTTCCCATCTAAACCCAAGCCCCGCCCCTTTTCCCATACAAACCCAAGCCCCGCCCCCTTTGCTCACCTTTCCTCTCGGGCCGCGCCTCCCTCTGGCCCCGCCCCTTCTCCTTGCCGTCCCCTCCCCCTTGGGGCGTCCTGGGCGCGCGATTGGCTCTGCCCTCCCTGGGGGCGTGGCCTGGCCCTGCCCCCGGGGGGCGTGTCCCGGAGGGGGCGGGGCTCTTGCCGCGGTCCCACTCGCGCTGCTCCCGCGCTCGCTCTCGCCGCGAACGCTCGCGCTCGCGCTCCGCCCACTGCCAGGGCTCCGCCCCTCCCCCCCGGGGGGCGTGGCCGGAGGGGGACACGCCCCCGGAAGGGGTGGGGGGGAAGGGGGAGGGGCCGGAGGAGGAGGAGGGGGAGGGGCGAGGGTGGTGGGGGTGGGGGGAGGAGGAGGAGGAGGCTCCGCCCACTTCCGGGGGTGGGGGGAGGAGCCCGCGGTGGAAGTCGAGCTGGGGAGGAGAAAAAAGGAAATTCTAGAAAATTCTAGGAAAAAAAAAAAAAAAAACCCTCCCAAAAAATTAACCCCGAAACTACCGAAAAATTCGTCTCAAAAACCCCGAAATTTCCCAAAAAAAATCCCCAAAATCACCAAAACGTTTCCCAAAAAACTCAACGCAAATTCACAAAAAATTCCAACAGAATCACCCGAGCTCCCAAAATATTTACCCGCTCTCCGAAAAATTCCTCCCAAAAACCCCAGAATTTCCCAAATTTTCCCCCATTTTCCCCAAATTTTCCCAAAATTTCCCCAATTTTTCCCAAAATTTCCCCAAATTTTCCCAAAATTTCCTGAATTTTCCCAAAATTTCCCGAATTTCTCCAAATTTCCTGAATTTTCCCAAAATTTCCCCAAATTTTCCCAAAATTTCCCGAATTTTCCCAAAATTTCCCAGATTTTCCCAAAATTTCCCCAAAAAACCCCAAATTTTCCCAAAAAAACCCCAAAAAATCCCCAAATTTTCCCAAAAAACCCCAAATTTTCCCAGAAAATCATTAGATTTTCCCAAATTTTCCCAAAACAACCCAAAAAATCCCCAAATTTTCCCAAAAAACCCCAAATTTTCCCAGAAAATCATTAGATTTTCCCAAATTTTCCCCAAATTTTCCCAAAACAACCCAAAAAATCCCCAAATTTTCCCAAAAAACCCCAAATTTTCCCAGAAAATCCTCAGATTCTCCCAAAATTTTCTCAAAATTTCCCCAAATTTTCCCAAAAAATCCCAAATTTTCCCAGAAAATCCCCAGATTTTCCCAAAATTTCCCCAAAATATCCCGAATTTTCCTAAATTTTCCCGAAATTTCCCCAAAATTTCCCAAATTTTCCCCGAATTTCCCCAAAATTTCCTAAATTTTCCCAAATTTTCCCGAAATTTCCCCGAATTTCTGTCTCACCTCCTCCTGCTGAGCGAAATCAGCCGCGAGGACCTTGGGGTTGGACTGAGGCCACTTCACTCCGTGCAGAGCCTCGCGCGTCGCCACCGCCTCCTCCACCGAGCAGTACTGCGAAAACACGAATTTCGGGAAAATTTGGGATTTTTGGGAATTTTTAAAAAAAAATTTGAAGAAATTCGGTGAAAATTTGGCTTTTTTACGCCACTTTAAAGTGATTTTTTTGGGTTTTGAAGGGTTAAAATTCGATTTTTTCACGATTTTTTCGTGGTTTTTCTGCAATTTTTTGCAAATTTTTGGACAAATCGGAATTTTTTTTAGGAGATGCCGATATAATTTGGCAAAATTTACAAAATCCCGGGAAAAAATTCGAACTTTTTGGGTGAAATTTTGGCATTTCTATGATTTTTCTAAAGGTGATGTTTTTGTTCTAACATTTTAAATCGGAATTTTCGCCAATTTCTCGTGATTTTTTTTTTTTTCCCAATTTTTTAAAGCAATCAGAAACAACTTCCAAAAACTTCTATTAAATTAAGAAAAGCTTTGAAGTTTCCAGAAAAAAATCTGGAGTTTTTAGCCAAAATTTCGGCATTTCTATCATTTTTTAGGGTGAAATTTTAAAGTTTTTTTGGGTGGATTTTTGGGCGTTTTGGGGTTGGATTGACGCCGTGCAGAGCCTCCTCCACCGAGCAGTACTGGGAAAACACGAATTTCGGGAAAATTTGGGATTTTTGGGAATTTTTAAAAAAAAATTTCAAGAAATTCGGTGAAAATTTGGCTTTTTTACGCCATTTTAAAGTGATTTTTCGACGATTTTAAGCATTAAAAATTGATTTTTTCGCGATTTTTTCACTTCTTTTTATTTTTTTTTTCAGAAATTAAAGAAAGTTTTCTGAGATGCTTCCAAAACAGGAAAAATTACGAAAATATTGGCAAAATTTGGTGAATTTTGGTGAAAATTTGACGTTTCTGTGATTTTTTATAGCAATTTTATAGTGATTTTAAGGCTTTAATTTGAACTTTTCACGATTTTTTCACATTTTTCTCCAGAATTTTTCCTAGAAATTAAAGAATTTTTTTTGTATTTTGACAGAATTCTGAAAAATTCTCAAAATTTTGGGAAGAATCTGTAAATTTTTGGCAGAAATTTGGTGTTTCTATGACATTTTAAAGTGATTTTTCGATGATTTTAAATATTAAAATTCAATTTTTTCCCGATTTTTTCGCTTCCTTTTTACGATTTTTTGAGAAATTAAAGAATATTTTCTGAAATACTTTTAAAATAGAAAAAATCCCAAAAATTTTGGGAAAAACTCGTGGATTTTCGGTGAAATTTTGGCATTTTCACCGTTTTTTTTCCAAGCGATTTTTCGGGAGTTGCGAGGCTTTGAATCACGACTTTCCTTAGCGATTTTTTTTCACCGTTTTTGGAAAAAATTAGAAAAGTTTTTTGGGATTCTGACACAAATGGAAAAAATTCGGAATTTTCAAAAAAAAAATCAAATTTTAAGGTCAAATTTTGGTGTTTTTGTGACTTTTTAAAGAGATTTTGAAAGAATGTTTTTGGGCCAAATTTGGGGCGTTTTGGGGTTGGATTGACGCCGTGCAGAGCCTCCTCCACCGAGCAGTACTGGGAAAAAAGGAATTTCGGGAAAATTTGGGATTTTTGGGATTTTTAAAAAAAAATTTGAGGTTTCTAAGTGAAAATTCGGCGTTTTTTAGGCCAAAATTTGGGATTTTTACGGCGTTTTAAAGCGATTTTCCTGGGGCGTAAAGAGTTAAAATCCAATTTTTTTGGTGATTTTTTTCAGGATTTTTTGCCAATTTTTCGAATTTTTTATGAGAAACTGGGAACTGTTTTGGGGAGATTTTGTTGGAATTCCTAAAAATTCAGAAAATTCGGGGAAAAGCGTGAAAATTTTCGCTGAATTTTTGGCGTTTTTGCGATATTTTCGAAGTGATTTTTCGGGATTTCTAAACCTTCAAATTTCAATTTTTAAACTTTTTAAACTCAGAACAAACAGAGAATTTTTTTGGATTCTGACGGAATTCTGAAATATACTGGAATTTTTTAGAAAAAAATTCAGATTTTTTAGACAAAATTCCGGCGTTTTTGTGATTGTTTTAAAACGGTTTTGAAAGTTTTTTCGGGTGGAATTTTAGGCATTTCGGGGTTGCATAGATATTGATACAATTTGGCAAAATTTACAAAATCCCAGGAAAAAATTCGAACTTTTTGGGTGAAATTTTGGCATTTCTACGATTTTTCTGAAGGTGATGTTTTTCATCGTTCTAACATTTTAAATCGGAATTTTCGCCAATTTCTCGTGATTTTTTTTTTCCCCAATTTTTTAAAGCAATCAGAAACAACTTCCAAAAACTTCTATTAAATTAAGAAAAGCTTTGAAGTTTCCAGAAAAAAATCTGGAGTTTTCAGCCAAAATTTCGGCATTTCTATCATTTTTTAGGGTGAAATTTTAAAGTTTTTTTGGGTGGATTTTTGGGCGTTTTGGGGTTGGATTGACCCCGTGCAGAGGCTCCTCCACCGAGCAGTACTGCAAAAACCAAAATTTTGGGAAAATTTGGGATTTTTGGGAATTTTTTAAAAAAAATGAAGAAATTCGCTGAAAATTTGGCTTTTTTACACCATTTTAAAGTGATTTTTTGACGATTTTAAGGATTAAAATTCGATTTTTTCACACTATTTTTGAAGTTTTTTTTCATAATTTTTTTCAGAAATTAGAAAATTTTTTGGGGATTTTGATGGAATTTGGAAAAATCAAAAATTTCCTAAAAATTTGAAAACTTTAGGTGAAATTTCGGCATTTTTACGATTTTTTTTAAGGTGATTCTTTGAAACGCTCAGAGGTTTTTAATTCGGATAATAATTTTTTTGCTCTTTTTAGCTAATTTTTCCAAGTTTTTGAAAATAAATAAAAAATATTTTCGTGGCCTTTCACGGAATTGAAAAAATCCTGGATTTTCAGAAAAAATACAGAATTTTTAAAAAAAATTTTGGTGTTTTTGTGACTTCTTAAAGAGATTTGAAAGAATTTTTTTGGGCCAAATTTTAGGCGTTTTGGGGTTGGATTGACGCCGTGCAGAGCCTCCTCCACCGAGCAGTACCGGAAAAGCACAAATTTTGGGAAAATTCAGAAATTTTGGGATTTTTTAAAAAAAATTTGAAAAATTTCGGTGAAAATTTGGCTTTTTTATGCCATTTTAAAGTGATTTTTCGATGATTTTAAAAATTAAAATTTGATTTTTTCACGATTTTTTCATGGTTTTTAAACGATTTTTTGCAATTTTTTGGGTAAATCGGAATTTTTTTTAGGAGACGCTGATACAACTTGGCAAAATTTAGAAAATCCTGGGAAAAATTCTGAGTTTTTCGGTGAAAATTTGGCGTTTTTAGGACATTTTAAAGTAATTTTTCGACGATTTTGAGGATTAAAATTCGATTTTTTCGCGGTATTTTCGAAGTCTTTTTTCAGAATTTTTTGCAGAAATTACAAAATTTTTGGGGGATTTTGATGAAATTCGGAAAAACCCAAAATTTCCGAAAAAATCTGAAGTTCCAGGCGAAATTCACTTTCTCATTAAAAAATTCTCCTTTTCCTACCAAATTTTCACATTTTTTCACAGAAATTTTGCATTTTTCCACCAAAATTTCGAATTTTTTCACCGAAACTCTGCGTTTTTTCACCGGAATTTTTTGTTTTTCAAAGGAATTTCATATTTTTTGGACAGAACTTCCTGAATTTTGGGTTTTTTCGCCTAAATTTCACTTTCCGCAGAAAATACCTTTTCCTTCTCCAATAAATTTTCTATTTTTTCCTGAAAACTTTGCATTTTTTCGCATAAATTCCCCATTTTTTCACCGAAATGCCTCGTTTTTTCGCCGGAATTTTTTATTTTTCCCTAAAACCTCGTGTTTTTTGCCCAAAATTCACCGAAATTTGGGTTTTTTTCCCATTTTTTTTACCGTGACGAAGCAATGCGATTTGATGCGGTCGATCCAAAATCCGTCGTCCTTGAGCCTCCCCGTGCGGCCCAGGAGCTCCTTCAGCTGCCCCAGCGTGAACGGACGGACCTGAAAAATGTCAAAAATTGGTAAAATTTATCCAAATTTGGGAAAAAACAAAAAAAAGTTGGGAAAAAACGGTGAAAAAATGGCGAAAATATGCAAAAAAATGGAAAAAAATGACCTAAAAATGGCCAAAAAATGACCTTCAGCTGCCCCAGTGTGATTGGACGGAACTGGAAATGTTAAAAATTGGTAAAATTTATCCAAATTTGGAAAAAACGAAAAAATTTTGGGAAAAAATGGTGAAAAAATGGCGAAAAACGGTGAAAAGATGGGAAAAAAAGACCAAAAAATGGCCAAAAAATGACCTTCAATGCCCCAAGACGAACCTGGAAATGTTAAAAATTGGTAAAATTTATCCAAATTTGGGAAAAAAAAAAAATTTTTGGGAAAAAACGTTGAAAAAATGGCGAAAAACGGTGAAAAAATGGAAAAAAATGGCAAAAAATGACCCAGGGCAGACCTGGGAAATGTCAAAATTACTAAAATTTCCCCAAATAAAATTTACACAAAAACGACACAACAGCAGCTCAAAAATCAAGGCTGAAATGACCAAAAATCACAGAGAAATGACCCAAAAATGACTAAAAAAATGACAAAAAAGTTAAGCAAAAATCAGTGGAACTAAACCAAAAATTACAAAAATAACCCAGAACGACCCCAAAAATTACCAAGAAATTACCAAAAAAACTAAAACCCAAAGATGACCCCCGAAAAGTCCCGAAATTACCCCAAAAATCACAAAAAATTCCCAAAATTAACCCAAAAACATCAAAAAATTCCTGAAATTAGCCCAAAAGTCACAAAAAATCCCCGAAATTAGCAAAAAAAACCTAATAAAATATTCCTGAAATTACCCCAGAAATCACAAAAAACACCTAAAATCACCCCAAAAATAACAAAAAATTCCTGAAATTAGCCCACAAATAACAAAAAATTCTTGAAATTGCCCAAAAAATCACAAAAAATTCCCGAAATTAACCCCAAAAATCACAAAAAATTCCCCAAAATTAACCCAAAAAAATCACAAAAAATTCCAGAAATTAGCCCAAAAATCACAAAAAATTCCCAAAATTGCCCCAAAAAAATTGGAAAAAGTTCCCAAAATTGCCCCAAAAATCACAAAAAATTCTCAAAATTAGCCCGAAAATCACAAAAAATTCTTGAAATTGTCCCAAAATCATAAAAAAACCCCGGAATTAGCCCAAAAAACAAAAAATTACCCAAATTACTGCAAAAATCACAAAAAATTCCCGAAATTGCCCGAAAATCACAAAAAATTCCCGAAATTAGCCCAAAAATCACAAAAAATTCCCAAAATTAACCCAAAAATCACAAAAAATTCCCGAAATTACCCCAAAAATCACAAAAAATTCCTGAAATTAGCAAAAAATCATAACAAATTCCTGAAATTACCCCAAAAATCACAAAAAATTCCTTAAGTTCCCCAAAAATCATAAAAAATTCCCAAAATTGCCACAAAAAATTCCCAAAACTGTCCAAAAATCACAACAAATTCCCGAAATTAACCCAAAAACAACAAAAAATTCCCAAAATTGCCACAAAAATCACAAAAAATTCCCTAAATTACCCCGAAAACAACAAAAAATTCCTGAAATTGTCCCCAAAACAACAAAAAATTACCAAAATTAGCCCAAAAATCACAGAAAATTCCCAAAATTACCCCCAAAAAATCACAAAAAAATCCCAAAATTAATCCAGAAATCACAAAAAATTCCCGAAGTTAACCCAGAAATCACAGAAAATTGCCTAAATTACCCCAAAAAATCACAAAAAATACCCAAAATTAACCAAAAATCATTCAGAATTGTCAAAATTACCCCAAAAACAACAAAAAATTCCCGAAACTACCCCCAAAAAAATCACAAAAAATTCCCGGAATTACCCCAAAAACAATAAAATAAATAAAATTACCCCAAATTTGCATATTCCGCCCCAAATTTCACTCACCAGGTTGCAGAGGTGCACGATGGGGGAGGGGCGCTGGCGGGGGGGGGGAGGGGGCGGCGCGCCGCCCGCACAGGTTCGTCCACGGGGAGCAGCAGGGGCGGGGCTCGCCAGGGGGCGGGGCCAGGGCCGCGCCGGGGGGGGCGGGGCCTCGCCTGGAGGGGGCGTGGTCAGAGACAGGAAGTGACGTCATTGGTTTGGGTGAAATTCTCCCAAAATTCCACGAAATTTCCTCGAAATTTCTACGATTTTCTACGAATTCTCCTAAAATTTCTCTGAATTATTTTGTATTTTTCCCAAATTCCCCAAAAGGCCCCTCCCCCACTCATTTAAATATTTCCCAAGCCCCTCCCCCACTCCTCTAAACCCCTCCCCCTTCATTTAAATAACCCTCAGGCTCCTCCCCCACTCATTTAAATAACTCCAAGCCCCTCCCCCACTCCCAAGCCCCTCCCCCTTCATTTAAACATCTCCAAACTCCTCCCCCTTAATTTAAATATTCCTAAGCCCCTCCCCCACTCCTCTAAGCCCCTCCCCCCAATTTAAATAAAACCCAAGCCCCTCCCCCTCCCCAAATTTGGCCCCTCCCCCACTCATTTAAATATGTCTCAAGCCCCTCCCCCACTCCCCTAAGCCCCTCCCCCTTGACTCAAATATTCCCAAGCCCCTCCCCCATTCATTTAAATATTTCCTAAGCTCCTCCCCCTTGATTTAAATAATCCCGAGCCCCTCCCCGTCCAAAATTGGCCCCTCCCCACTCATTAAAATATTTCCCAAAGCCCCTCCCCCTCCACTAAGCCCCTCCCCCGAATTTAAATCCCCAAGCCCCTCCCCCACCCCCAATTTGGCCCCTCCCCCTCATTTGAATCCCCAAGCCCCTCCCCCGCTCACCTTTCCCCTCCCCCTCCGCGGTGGGCGTGGCCTGCGCCTCTCCTCCGCTGGGCGTGGCCTGGAGGGCGTGGCCTGCCCCCCCCGGGGGGAGGGGCCTGGCGCTCTGGCCCCGCGCCCCCGCCGGGCCGGCCACGCCCATTTCCGGCTCAGGCTCCGCCTCCTCTTCCTCCTCAGGCTCCTCCTCCTCCTCCTGCCCCTCCCCCCGCCCGTTCTGGCGCTCCACCACCTGGGGGCGGGGCCAGGGGAAGGGGCGGGGCCAGGAGAAAAAGGGCAGGGTCAGAAAAAGGGGCGTGGTCAGGAGAAAATAGGGCGTGGTCAAAGAGAAAGAGGTGTGGTCAGGAAAAAGGGGGCGGGGTCAAGGAGAGAGGCGTGGTCAAGATAAAAAGGGGCGTGATCAGGAAAAAAGGGGCGTGGTCAAGAGAAAAAGGGCGAGGCCAGGGGAAAGGGGCGTGGTCAGGAGAAAAAGGGGCGTGGTCAGGAGAAAAAGGGCGGGGCCAGGGGGAAAGGGGCGTGATCAGGAAAAAAGGGGCGTGGTCGAGAGGGAAAGGGGCGTGGTCAAGAGAAAAAGAGGCGTGGTCAACAGAAAAAGGGGTGGGGTCAAGAGAAAGGGGTGTGGTCGGGCCGAAAAGGGGCGGGGCCAGGAGAAAAAGGGGCGTGGTTAAGAGAAAAGGCGTGGTCAGGAGAAAAGGGGGCATGGTTAAAAAAGGGGCGTGGTCAAGAGGAAAAGGGGCGTGATTAGGAGGAAAAGGGGCGGGGCCAGGAGGAAAACGGGCATGGTCAAGAGAAAAGGGGCGTGGTCAGGAGAAAAGAGGCGTGGTCAAGAGAAAAAGGGGTGGGGTCAAGAGAAAGGGGCGTGGTCAAGAGAAAAAGGGCGGGGCCAGGGGAAAGGGGCGTGATCAGGAAAAAAGGGGCGTGGTTGAGAGGGAAAGGGGCGTGGTCAAGAGAAAATAGGGGGTGGGCAAGACAAAGGGGGCGGGGCCAGGGGAAAGGGCGTGGTCAGAAGAAAAGAGGCGTGGTCACGAGGAAAAGGGGCGTGGTTAAGGGGAAAGGGGCGTGGTCAAGGTGGGAAGGGCTTGGGGCTAAGTTAACTAAAGGGGGAGGAGCTTAGGGAATATTTAAATGTGTGGGGGAGGGGCCTAAAAAAGTGGGGGAGGAGCTTGGAACTGATTTAAATAAAGTGGGAGGGGCTTGGATTTTTTTTTTTTTTAATGGGAGGGGCTTAAGAAATATTTAAATGAGTGGGGGAGGGTCTCAGGGCTCATTTAAATTAAGGGGGAGGGGCTTGGGGTTTATTTTTAAAAAGGGGAGGGGCTTAAAGTATTTAAAAGAGTGGGGGAGGGGCTTAAAAGTAGGGGAGGAGCTTGGGGCTCATTTAAGTAAAAGGGGAGGAGCTTAAGAGGGGCCATACGGCAAAGTGGGCGGGGCCAAACCGGAAGTGGGAGGGGCTTAGGGAAAGTGAGAAGGGCAGGCCAGAAATGGGCAGGGCCAAACCGGAAGTGGGATTTCCAAACAGGAAGTGGGCGGGGCCAAACCGGAAGTGGGACTTCCAAACAGGAAGTGGGCGCGGTCAAACCGGAAGTAGGATTTTCAAACAGGAAGTGGATAGGATCAGACCAGCAATGGGCGGGGCAAACCCGGAAGTGGGCGGGGCCAAACCGGAAGTGGGATTTTCAAACAGGAAGTGGGCGGGGCCAAACCGGAAGTGGGATTTTCAAACAGGAAGTGGATGGGATCAGACCAGAAATGGGCGGGATCAAACCGGAAGTGGGCGTGGCCTCACCTGAGTGACGGTCCTGCAGATCTTAAGCCCCGCCCCCGAGTGGTGGGGGGAGGGGAGGAGCAGAGGGGGAAGGGGGGCGGGGCCTCCGCAGGAAGAGGAGGAGGCCACGCCCACTCCGTCGTCCGACCCCTCCCCCACGGCCGAGGCCACGCCCCCTTCGTCCTGAGGCTCCGCCCCTCCCCCGGCGCGGATCTCGGGGATCAGGCTCTGTGATTTGGGGAAAAAAAGAAATTTTTTGGGAAAAATTTTGGATTTTTGGGGAAATTTGTGGATTTAAAAAATATTTTGGGATTTTGGAAGACATTTAGGGAAAAATTTAGAAATTTTGGAAGAAAATTTGGGAAAAAATTGAAAATTTGGGGGGAATTTAGGGATTTTGGGGGAAATCTTGTGAAAAACTTAGGAAATTTTGGGGAAAAATTAAGGGAATATTTAAGAAAAAAAAATGGGAATTGTTAATAAAAAAATTAAGGAAGAAATTCGGGATTTTGGGAGAAAAAAATAAGGAAAAAACTGGGAATTTCGGGGGAAAAACACAAAAATTTGGGAATTTTAGGGAAAACTAAGGAAAAAATTAGGAATTTTGGGGAAAAAAAACTAAGCGAAAATTATAAATCTTGCCAAAAACATCGGGGAAATTTCGGAATTCTGGGTAAAAAACTGATTAAATTCCAGAAAAAAATCGGGAATTTCGGAGGGAGTTTTAAAGGTTTTAATAAAAAAAAAAATCAAAATTCTAAAAAAAAAAAAAAAAAAAAAAAAAATTTCAGGAAAAAAATGCACAACAAATATACAACTTTAAAAAAGCAAATTTTTGTCTAAAAACTCCAAGATTTTACCAAAACAATTTCGGATTTTTGACATGAAAACACAAAAAAAACTGAGGTTTTTTTTTGCTAAAAAAATCAGAAATCAATGCGAACAAAAATGAACATTTTGAGAATGAAATGAAAAAAAATCAAATTAAGAATTCAAATTTTTGTCTAAAAAAAATCAGAAATTTCGCCTAAAAATCCAGAATTTCACCCAAAAACTCAGATTTTTTCCCCGAATCCCAAATTGCCCCAAATTTTCTATTTTTTGGGAATTTTTTCCGGAATTTGCTCTCACCTTGAGGGACTCGGTGCTGATGCTGATCGAAGGTTTTTTCGGCGCCGTCGCTCCCCAGCGACGTTTCCGCGGCCCCCCGGGGCAGGCCCCGCCCCCCTCCGCCTCCGGCCCGGCGCGGGCTGCTAATTAACGCTAATTAGTGCTCGGCGTAATTAATTACAAAAAAAACCCCGAATTTTTACCATTTTCCCCCGATTTTTTACAGTTTTTTTTCCTTTTTTTTCTGATTTTTTCCCATTTTTTAACCATTTTTTAAAACATTTTTTAAACCCCGCCCACTCCACTCTATGCCTCTGCTGCTAATTAACGCTAATTAATGCTTGGTAAAATTAATTACAAAAAAACCCCCGAATTTTTACTGTTTTTTACGATTTTCCCCCAAATTTTTATGCTTTTTCCCCATTTTTTCACCGTTTTTTGAAGAATTTTTTAAGCCCCACCCCCTCCACTCTATATCTCTGCCGCTAATTAACGCTAATTACTGCTCAGTGTAATTAATTACAAAAAAGCCGCAAATTTTTACTGTTTTCTCCTGATTTTTTACAATTTTTTCCCAATTTTTTCCCCATTTTTAAACCATTTTTGGAAGGATTTTTTAAGCCCCTCCCATTCCACAATATGTCTCGGCTGCTAATTAACGTTAATTAGTGCTCGGTAAAATTAATTACAAAAAAACCCCAAATTTTTACAATTTTTTATGATTTTTTCCCAATTTTTTACAATTTTTTCCCAATTTTTTTGGATTTTTTAAAGGATTTTTTAAGCCCCGCCCACTCCACAATATGTCTTCCTGCTAATTAACTCTAATTAGTGCTTAGTAAAATTAATTACAAAAAACTCTGAATTTTTATCATTTTTTTCCAGATTTTTAATGATTTTTTCCCTTTTTTTTTGGTTTTTAAAGCCTTTTCTAAGCCCCGCCCATTTTTCAGGAGCCACACCCACTCCTGATTATTTCCTGGCTATTAATTAACGCTAATTACTACTCAGCCAATCAAGAAGAAAAAAATCTCAATTTTTTACCATTTTTCCCTAATTTCCCCCAATTTTCTCACAATTTTTCTCCAATTATTTTTTGGCTTTTTCCCCAAATTTTTAATAATTTTTTCCCAATTTTTCCTCTATTTAAAAAAAAACAACAAAACTTTAAGCCCCGCCCACTTTCAACCCTAATTTCCATATTTAAGCCCCTCCCCTTCCAGAATTTTCTCCTTTTGGCCACGCCCCTTTCGCATTTAAGCCACGCCCCTTTTCACTTAAGCCATGCCCCTTTGAAAAATCAAACCCCGCCCATTTTAAACCCTCATTTGCATAATTTAAGCCCCACCCCTTTCCCAATTCTCTCCCAATTTAAGCCACGCCCATTTTCCATTTAAACCACGCCCACTTTCAACCCTAATTTCCATACCTAAGCCCCGCCCCTTCCCTAATTTCTAAAAATATTAAGCCACGCCCCTTTCCCAATTAAGCCACGCCCATCCCCTATAATCCCCGCCGCCTTTTAAATTAAACCCGGCCCACTTTGAAACCTAATTTGCATACTCAAGCCACGCCCATTTCCTCATTGAACGCCTCAATTTACGACCCTAATTTGCATATTCAAACCCCGCCCCTTCCTTTAAATTCCTCCTTAGGCCACGCCCACTCCCCTCCCATTTCCCTATAGGCCACGCCCACCTTCAGCCCTAATTTCCATACCTTAAGCTCCACCCCTTTCCCAATTCAGGCCACGCCCCTTTTCTACAAACCCGCCCAATTGCAATTAAGCCCCGCCCACTTTTGGACCCTAATTTGCATATCTAAGCCCCACCCTTTTACAAATTTATTTTAAATTAGGCCACGCCCCTTTCCCAATTAAACCCCGCCCATTTAAAATCCTAATTTGCATATCTTAGCCCCTCCCCTTTTGGACTTTTCTCTTGTTTAGGCCACACCCCTTTCCATTACCCTTTCCCTCTAAGCCCCGCCCACTTTTAGCCCTAATTTCCATAATTAAGCCACGCCCCTTTCACGAATCCCTCCTGAATTAAGCTCCGCCCCTTTCCCAAACCCCTCCCAATTAAGCCACGCCCCTTCCCACCAACCCTCACCCATTTCCCGCCAAGCCACGCCCACTTCCCGCCTAATTTCCATACCCAAACCCCTCCCACTTTCCCCCCAAACCCCTCCCCCTTCAAGCCCCGCCCCCAGCCCCTCCCCCAGCCCAGGCCCCGCCCCCTCCCGGAGGCCACGCCCACTCACACAGCACCGCAATCTTCCTCTTGAAGCCCCTGGGCGTGGCCTGGGGAGAGACGGGGGCGGGGCCAAGGGGGGTGGGGGGGGAGGGGTCGAGGGGGGCGTGGCGTCAGCGCGGGGGGCGGGGCTTCGAGCTCCACCCCCCACACAGACCACGCCCACCTCCTCCCCCCCGAAGCCCCTCCCACACTTCCATATTTGGCGGAGGGGGCGTGTCCTTGCTCCGCCCCACAAGTGAAGGGTTGGGGGTCCTGCAGGTCAATTCTCTGCCCCACAAGTGGAAATTTGGGGTGCAAAGTTCATTTTTTCTGCCCCACAAGTGAAAGGTTGAGGTCCGAATTTCATCTTCTGCCCCACAAGTGCAAAAGTCCAAGTTCTGCCCCATAAGTGGAAATTTTTTTGGGGTGAAAACTTCATTTTTCTGCCCCACAAGTTGAATTTTTGGGGTGGAAAGTTCATTTTTTTCTGCCCCACAAGTGAAGGGTTGGGGTCCAAAATTCGTCTTCTGCCCCACAAGTGAGAAAGTCCAAGTTCTGCCCCACAAGTGGAAATTTTTTGGGGTTAAAAGTTCATTTTTTTGCCCCACAAGTTGAATTTCTCGGGGTGGAAAGTTCATTTTTTCTGCTCCACAAGTTGAGTTTTTGGGGTCGAAAATTCGTCTTCTGCCCCACAAGTGGAAAAGTCCAAGTTCTGCCCCATAAGTGGAAATTTTTTTGGGGTGAAAACTTCATTTTTCTGCCGCACAAGTTGAAATTTTTGGGGTGGAAAGTTCATTTTTCTGCCCCACAAGTTGAGTTTTTGGGGTTGGAGGTTCAAGTTCTGCCCCACAAGTGGTAAAGTCCAAATTCTGCCCCACAAGTAGAAATCCTTGGGGTCATTGAAAAATTTTCTTCTGCCCCACAAGTGAAATTTTTCCTGTGAGATCTTCATTTTTCTGCCCCACAAGTGACGTTTTGGAGCCTCCGAAATCAGTGAGATGCCCCATAAGTGAGTTCAGGAATCCATTCCTGCCCCAGAAGTTGCATTTTGGGGTTCTGGGGATCTGTGGGGCGCCCCATAAGTAAAACTTTGGTGTCCAACTCTGCCCCACAAGTGACGTTTTGGAGTCTCCAAAATCTGTGGGGCGCCCCACAAGTAAATTCTGACGTCCATGTGTGCCCCACAAGTGACGTTTGGGGTCTGCGAAATCCGTGGGGCGCCCCACAAGTAAACTTTGGGTTCCATCTCTGCCCCACAAGTGACGTCAGGGCTCCGTCTCTGCCCCACAAGTGACGTTTGAGGCTCTTCCAAATCCGTGGGGCGCCCCATAAGTGACATTTTCGTGTCCATCTCTGCCCCACAAGTGACATTTTGGGTCCTTCCAAATCTGTGGGGCACCCCCCAAGTCCAAGTTCGATGTTCATCTCTGCCCGTAAGTGACGTTCTGGGGTCTGCCAAATCTGTGGGGCGCCCCACAAGTGAAACTTCGGTGTCAATCTCTGCCCCACAAGTGACGTTCTCAGGGTCACTGCACTCCACGCTCTGCCCCATAAGTGGCACTTCAGGGCCTCTGAAATCCGTGGGGCGCCCCATAAGTGAAACTTTAGTGTCCATCTCTGCCCCATAAGTGACATTTGGGGCTCTGCAAAATCCATGGGGTGCCCCATAAGTCAACCAAAAACTCCATCTCTGCCCCACAAGTGATGTTTGAAGGTCTCCAAAATCTGTGGGGCGCCCCATAAGTCAAACTTCAGTATCCATCTCTGCCCCACAAGTAAATTCAAGAATTCATCTCTGACCCACAAGTGACGTTTCAAGGTCTCCAAAATCTGTGGGGCGCCCCATAAGTGAAATTGTGAGCTCATTGTCCACAATCCATCTCTGCCCCACAAGTGACATTTGGGGCTCTTTCCGATCTGTGGGGCGCCCCGTAAGTGAACTCCGGAATCCATTTCTGCCCCACAAGTGACTTTTTGGGGTCACTGCAATCAACGTTCTGCCCCACAAGTGGCACTTCAGGGCCTCTGAAATCTGTGGGGTGCCCCATAAGTGACATTTCATGTCCATCTCTGCCCCACAAGTGACGTTTGGAGCTCTTCCAAATCCATGGGGTGCCCCATAAGTGAAATTCTTACGTCCATCTGTACCCCACCAGTGACATTTTCAGGCACTCCGAAATCTGTGGGGCGCCCCATAAGTGATCTCAAATATCCATCTCTGCCCCAGAAGTTCGGTCAGGGCTTCATCTCTGCCCCACAAGTGACGTTTGGAGCTCTTCCAGATCTGTGGGGCGCCCCACAAGTGAAATTTTCATGTCCATCTCTGCCCCACAAGTGACGTTTTGGGGTCTCCGAAATCCGTGGGGCGCCCCACAAGTAAATTTTGGTGTCCATCTCTGCCCCACAAGTAACATTCGAGGCTCTTCCAAATCTATGGGGCGCCCCATAAATGAAATTCTCATGTCCATCTCTGCCCCACAAGTGACATTTTCAGCTCCATCTGTGCCCCACAAGTGACGTTCGAGGCTCTTCCCAATCTGTGGGGCACCCCACAAGTAAAATCTCCACGTCCATCTCTGCCCCACAAGTGACGTTTCGGGGTCTCCGAAATCTGTGGGGTGCCCCACAAGTAAATTTTGGCATCCATCTGTGCCCCACAAGTTTGGTCAGGGCTCGGCCTCTGCCCCACAAGTGACGTTCTGGGGTCTCCAAAATCCGTGGGGCGCCCCACAAGTAAACTTTGGGTTCCGTTTCTGCCCCACAAGTGAAATTCTCATGTCCATCTCTGCCCCACAAGTGACGTTCGGGGGTCTCCGAAATCCGTGGGGCGCCCCACAAGTGACATTTCCACGTCCATCTGTGCCCCACAAGTAAATTTTGGTGTCGATCTCTGCCCCACAAGTGACGTTTTGGGGTCTTCGAAATCCGTGGGGCGCCCCATAAGTAAATTTTGGTGTCCATCTCTGCCCCACAAGTAAAACTTTGGGGTCTCCACACTTCATCTCTGCCCCACAAGTGATGTTCGAGGCTCTTCCAAATCTATGGGGCGCCCCATAAGTGAAATTCTCATGTCCATTTCTGCCCCACAAGTGACATTTTCGTGTCCATCTCTGCCCCACAAGTGACATTCTGGGGTCTCCGAAATCCATGGGGCGCCCCACAAGTGACATTTCCACGTCCATCTGTGCCCCACAAGTAAATTTTGGTGTCCATCTGTGCCCCACAAGTTTGGTCAGGGCTCAGCCTCTGCCCCACAAGTGACGTTTTGGGGTCTCTGAAATCTATGGGATGCCCCATAAGTAATCTCAAAAGTCCATCTCTGCCCCACAAGTGACGTTCTGGGGTCTCCGAAATCCGTGGGGCGCCCCACAAGTGACATTTCCACGTCCATCTGTGCCCCACAAGTAAATTTTGGTGTCCATCTCTGCCCCACAAGTGACGTTTTGGGGTCTTCGAAATCCGTGGGGCGCCCCATAAGTAAATTTTGGTGTCCATCTCTGCCCCACAAGTAAAACTTTGGAGTCTCCACACTTCATCTCTGCCCCACAAGTGATGTTCGAGGCTCTTCCAAATCTATGGGGCGCCCCATAAGTGAAATTCTCATGTCCATTTCTGCCCCATAAGTGACATTCTGGGGTCTCCGAAATCCGTGGGGCGCCCCACAAGTGACATTTCCACGTCCATCTGTGCCCCACAAGTAAATTTTGGTGTCCATCTCTGCCCCACAAGTAAAGCTTTGGGGTCTCCACACTTCATCTCTGCCCCACAAATGACGTTTGGGGGTCTCCGAAATCCGTGGGGCGCCCCACAAGTGAAATTCTCACATCCATTTCTGCCCCACAAGTGACATTCTGGGGTCTCCGAAATCCGTGGGGCGCCCCACAAGTGACATTTCCACGTCCATCTGTGCCCCACAAGTAAATTTTGGTGTCCATCTGTGCCCCACAAGTTTGGTCAGGGCTCCATCTCTGCCCCACAAGTGACATTTGGGTGTCGATCTCTGCCCCACAAGTGACATTTGCGTCTCCATCTCTGCCCCCCAAGTGCCGTTTTGGGCTCTCCGCGATCCGTGGGGCAAAGCTGGGGGTGCCCAAAAAGAGGAGACGTGTGGGGGGTCCGGGGGGAGGGGGAGGGGAATCTGTGGGGCTGCCCCATAAGTGGGGGGGGGGGGGAGGGGAATTTTGGGGGAAAATCGCGAATTTTTGGGGAAAAAATCCGAAATTTTGGGGGGAAAATTGCGATTTTTGGGGGGAAAATCGAATTTTTTGGCGGAAAAACCGAAATTTTTGGGGTTTTGGATGTGTGGGGCTCAGCCCCATAAGTGAGGGGAGGAAAATCCCAAATTTTGGGGGAAAAATCCAAAAATTTTTGGAGAAAATTGCGATTTTTGGGAGGAAAAATAAAAATTTTAGGGATTTTGGATGTGTACAGCTCTGCCCCATAAGTGAGGAGAGGGAAATCCCAAATTTTGGAAAAAAACCCCGAAATTTTTGGGGGAAATTGTGATTTTTTGGGGGGAAAAACCGAAATTTTCGGGGAAAAAGTGTGAATTTTGGGGTTTCGGATGTGTGGGGCACAGCCCCATAAGTGGGGGGAGGGGAAGCCCAAATTTGGGGAAAAAAACCCGAAATTTTTTGGGGAAAATTGTGATTTTTGGGGGGAAAAACTAAATTTTTTGGGGGAGAAACCGAAATTTTTGGGGGAAAAAATGTGAATTTTGGGGTTTCGGATGTGTGGGGCTCTGCCCCATAAGTGAGGGGGGGGAGGGGAATCCCAAATTTGGGGAAAAAAACCCGAAATTTTTGGGGGAAAATTGCGATTTTTGGGGGGAAAAACCAAATTTTTTGGGGGAGAAACCAAAATTTTTGGGGGAAAAATGTGAATTTTGGGGTTTCGGATGTGTGGGGCTCAGCCCCATAAGTGGGGGGAGGGAAATCCCAAATTTTGGGGAAAAAAACCCGAAATTTTTGGGGGGAAAATTGCGATTTTTGGGG
This sequence comes from Acanthornis magna, assembly GCA_036785705.1. NCBI lineage: Eukaryota > Metazoa > Chordata > Aves > Passeriformes > Acanthizidae > Acanthornis > Acanthornis magna. The sequence goes on from JAWUZG010000602.1 coordinate 30,042, forward strand.
GGAAAAATAAAGAATTTTTGGGGGGAAAACAGAAAATTTTGGGGGAAAAAATGTGAATTTCGGGGTTTTGGATGTGTGGGGCTCAGCCCCATAAGTGGGGGGGGGGAGGGGAAATCCCAAATTTTGGGGAAAAAAACCCGAAATTTTTGGGGGAAAATTGCGATTTTTGGGGGGAAAAACTAAATTTTTTTGGGGAAAAAAAGTGAATTTTGGGGTTTCGGATGTGTGGGGCTCGCCCCATAAGTGGGGGGAGGAAAATCCCAAATTCTGGGGGAAAAATACGAAATTTTGGGAAAAAAAACCTGAAATTTTGGGGGAAAATTGCAATTTTTGGAAGGAAAATAAAGAATTTTTGGGGTTTTGGATGTGTGGGGCTCTGCCCCATAAGTGGGGGGAGGGGAATCCCAAATTTGGGGAAAAAAACCCAAAATTTTTGGGGGGAAAATGGCGATTTTTGGAAGGAAAAATGTGAATTTTGGGGGGAAAAACCGAAATTTTTGGGGGGAAAAATGTGAATTTTTGGGGTTTTGGATGTGTGGGGCTCTGCCCCATAAGTGAGAGGTGGGGGAGGGGAAATCGCGAATTTTGGGGAAAAAACCCGAAATTTTGGGGAAAAGAAACTCACAAATTTTGAGACGAAAAAACGGCAATTTTTGGGGGGAAACCGCAAATTTTGGAAAGGAAAAAGAAAAGAATTTTAAAAAAAAAAAGCTGATTTTTTGGGGTGAAAAATCGCAATTTTTGGGGAGAAAATATCGAAATTTGGGGAGAAAAAACGGCGATTTTGGGGGAGGGAAATGGTGATTTTTGGGTGCAAAAATCAGAATTTTGGGGGGGGAAAAATGGTAAATTTTCGGGGGAAAAACACCAATTTTTGGGGGTAAAAATGACAATTTTGGGGAGAAATAAACTGCAGATTTTGGGGCAAAAATGGCAATTTTCAGGGGGAAAAGTCCAATTTTTTGGGGGGAAAAATAACAATTTTTCGGGGAGGAAATGGGAAATTTTGGGGAAAAAACTCCTCAAAATTCAGGAGAAAACCCCATAAAATTTGGGGGGAAATTGCGATTTTTTGGGGGAAAAACTCTCTTTTTTTGGGGGGATAAATCACAAATCTCGGGAGCAGAAAATGGCAATTTTGGGGGGAAATATAGGGAATTTTTAGGGTAAAAAACCACAATTTTTTTTGGTAAAAAAACCCCAATTTTCATTGCAAAAACAGCAATTTTTGGGGGTAAAAATCGCAAATTTGGGGGGAAAAAATAGAAGTTTTCAGAGAGGGAAAAACGGGAATTTTGGGGGAAAACGACGAAGTTTGGGAGGTAAAAAATGACAATTTTCAAAAGGGGAAAATGGGAATTTTTCAGGGTAGAAACGGCGATTTTTGGAATAAAAAAACCTCAGTTTTCTAGCAGAAAAAAGAGAATTTTCTGGGGTAAAAAATGGCAAATTTTGGGGGGAAAAAGGAGAGTTTTTAGGGACAGAAATGGCAATTTTGGGGGGGAAAATCGGGAGAGAAAAATGACATTTTTTTGGGGTGAAAAGCAGGGAATTTTGGGGTAAAAACGGCAATTTTCGGGGATAAAAACAACAATTTTTGAGGTAAAAAGGGACAATTTTGGGGGATAAAAACTGCAATTTTTGGGATAAAAAATCGCCATTTTTGGGATAAAAAATCGCAGTTTTAGGGATAAAAAACCGCACTTTTTGGAGATAAAAAAAGAGAATTTTTGGGGATAAAAAATTCGCAATTTTTGGGGGTAAAAAACAATTTTTGGGACAAAAAAATGACAATTTTCAGGGAGGAAAAAATGACAATTTTGGGAATACAAATCGCCGTTTTTGGGAATAAAAACGGCGATTTTTTGGGGATAAGAACCGCGGGTTTTTTCGGTAAAAAATGACAATTCTCGGGGAGAAAAAAAGTAGCATTTTTGGGGAAAAACTAACAATTCTTGGAGAGAAAAAATACAACTTCTTGGGGATAAAAATGCCATTTTTGAGGATAAAAAAAACGCAATTTTTGGGGATAAACCCAGCGATTTTTGAGCTGAAAAATTACAATTTTCAGAGTAAAAAAGCCTCAATTTAATGATTAAAAAACCGTAATTTTTGGGATAAAAAATCGCAATTTTTGGGATAAGAAATTGCATTTTTTGGGATAAAAAAACCGCAATTTTTGGGGTAAAAAAGGACAATTTTCAGGGATAAAAAACTGCAACTTTCTGGGACAAAAACCATAATTTTTCGGATAAAAAACCTGCAATTTTTGGGTTCAAAAACCGCAATTTTTGCGATAAAAAATCACAATTTTTGGGATAAAACCCGCAATTTTTGGGATAAAAAATGGCAATTTTTGGGATAAAAATGGCAATTTTTGGGATAAAGAATCACAATCTTTGGGATAAAAAATCGCAATTTTTGGGATAAAAATGGCAATTTTTGGGATAAAGAATCGCCATTTTTTGGGATAAAAAATCGCAACTTTTGGGATAAAACCCGCAATTTCTGGGATAAAAAATGACAATTTTTTGGGATAAAAACGGCGATTTTTGGGATAAAAAAATCGCAATTTTTGGGATAAAAAATCGCAACTTTTGGGATAAAAAGGGCAATTTTTGGGATAAAGAATCGCAATTTTTTGGGATAAAAAATCGCAATTTTTGGGATAAAGAATCGCAATTTTTGGGATAAAAAAATCGCAATTTTTGGGATAAAAAGGGCAATTTTTGGGGTAAAGAATCGCAATTTTTGGGATAAAAAAATCGCAATTTTTGGGATAAAAAATCGCAGCTTTTGGGATAAAAACCGCAATTTTTGGGATAAAAAAATCGCAATTTTTGGGATAAAAAATCGCAACTTTTGGGATAAAAATGGCAATTTTTGGGATAAAGAATCGCCATTTTTTGGGATAAAAAATCGCAACTTTTGGGATAAAACCCGCAATTTCTGGGATAAAAAATGACAATTTTTTGGGATAAAAACGGCGATTTTTGGGATAAAAAAATCGCAATTTTTGGGATAAAAAATCGCAACTTTTGGGATAAAAAGGGCAATTTTTGGGATAAAGAATCGCAATTTTTTGGGATAAAAAATCGCAATTTTTGGGATAAAGAATCGCAATTTTTGGGATAAAAAAATCGCAATTTTTGGGATAAAAAGGGCAATTTTTGGGGTAAAGAATCGCAATTTTTGGGATAAAAAAATCGCAATTTTTGGGATAAAAAATCGCAGCTTTTGGGATAAAAACCGCAATTTTTGGGATAAAAAAATCGCAATTTTTGGGATAAAAAATCGCAACTTTTGGGATAAAAAGGGCAATTTTTGGGATAAAGAATCGCAATTTTTTGGGATAAAAAATCGCAATTTTTGGGATAAAACCGGCAATTTTTGGGGTAAAAAATTGCAACTTTTGGGATAAAACCCGCAATTTTTGGGATAAAAAATGACAATTTTTTGGGATAAAAACGGCGATTTTTGGGCCAAACCCCCCCGGATTTGGGGCAGCCCCTCCCCCCATGTCGGGGCCCCTCCCCCCCCCGTTCTGGAGCCCCTCCCCCACCCCCGGGCCCCTCCCCCACCCATTTGGGCTCTGCGTTACCTCAGCGCTCCCCGGGGTGGGGGAGGGGCCTGGGTCCTCCATGGGCGGGGCTGGCTCCGAGCTGGGGGAGGGGCGAGACACAAAAGGGGCGGGGCTTCAGATTTGGGGGGGGCGGGGATTTTTTGGGGATTTTTTGGGGATTTTTTGAGATTTTTTTGGGATTTTTTTGGGATTTTTTGGGGATTTTTTGGTAATTTTTGGGGGATTTTTTGGTAATTTTTGGGGGATTTTTTGGTAATTTTTTGGGGATTTTCTGGTAATTTTTTGGGCTTTTTTGGGGATTTTTTGGTATTTTTTTGGGGATTTTTTGGTAATTTTTTTGGCTTTTTTGGAGATTTTTTGGTAATTTTTTGGGGATTTTCTACTAATTTTTTTTTATTTTCTGGTAATTTTTTTTTGATTTTTGAGTATTTTTTGGGGATTTTTTGGTAATTTTTTGGTAATTTTTTTTTTATTTTCTGATAATTTTTTGGGGATTTTTTGGTAATTTTTTAGGGATTTTTTGGTAATTTTTTGGAAATTTTTTTGGGGATTTTTTGGTAATTCTTTGGGGATTTTTTGCTAATTCTTTGAGGACTTTTTGGTAATTTTTTGGGGATTTTCTGGTAAATTTTTGGGGATTTTTGGTAATTTTTTAGGAATTCTTTGGTAATTTTTTGCGATTTTCTTAGAGATTTTTTGGGAAGATTTCCGGGATTTTTCTTTTATTGTTGGGGGAATTTATAGGGAATTTTTTGTGGGAAATTTTGGGGCTTTTTTCGCAGTTTTTTGGTAATTTTGGGGGATTTCTTGGAAAAATTTTAAGGATTTCAAGGATTTCTTTTGGGATTATTTCAGGGATTTTTTGGCAATTTTTTGGGGGGAATTTGGGGGGGTTTTGGCTAAGTTTTGGGCATTTTTTGGAGGGATTTTGTGGTTTTTTTTTGGTAATCCTTTGGGGACATTTTAGAAGATTTTTTCTAACTTTGGGAATTTTTTGGGGATTATTTTGGGGGATTTTTCGGGGGAGTTTTGGGAAATTTTAGGGAAATTCAGGGGTTTTGGGGATTTTTGGAGGATTTTGAGGGAATTCAGAGATTTTTCGGGGGAATTTTGGGGTCTTTCGGGGATTCTTTCAGAATTTTGGGGATTTCGGGGATTTTTGAGTAATTTTAGAGATTTTTTGAGGAATTTCAGAGGAGAATTTTGAAGATTTTTGGGGTTTTTTCAAAAAATTCTGATGGAAATGTTGAGATTTTGGGAGGATTTTGGGATTTTTTTTGGATTTTTGGGGAATTTTAGAGAGAATTTTAGGGATTTTCTGCCCCATAGATCCCAAATTCGGGGGAAATTTTGAAAAGTTTGGGGAAGTTTGGGGAAGTCTGGGAAAGTTTGGAACCCCAGAAAAAAAAAAAAAACCAACCCAAACCCTTTCCCAAACCCCAGGATCCCAAATCCTCCCCAAATCCCCCCAAAATTCCCCCCAAATCTCCTCAAATCTCCCCAAAATTCCCTTTATTCCCCCCAAATTTCCTTCCAATCTTTCCCCTCACATTTCCTATTTTCTTCCCATTTTTCCGGATTTTTTCCCATTTTTTTCCCCATTTCTTTTCCTATTTTTGCCCCATTTTTTTTCCATTTTTTCCCTATTTTCTTCCCTGTTCTTTCTTAATTTTTCCCCCATTTTTTCCCCATATTTTCCCCACTTTTTCCCCTGTTTCTCCCGATTTTTTACCCATTTTTTCCCCATTTTCCCTCCTTTTCCCCTTTTTTTCTGATTTTCCCCCATTTTCTCTCAGGTCTCTCCCCCATTCCCCTCACATTTCTCATTTTTTTCCCATTTTTCTCTCACATTTGGCATTTTTTCCACACTTTCCTCTCACGCTTCCCATTTTTCCCCATTTTTTCCCGATTTTCCCGATTTTTCCCCATTTCCCCTCGCCGCTGCCCTCCCCCCGCTCGCTTTTCCCATTTTTCCTTTTTTTCCCCATTTTTCCCTCACCCCGCGCCCCTTTCCCCTCACATTTCCCATTTTTTCCCCATTTTCCGCTGATTTTTCCCCATTTTCCCCTCATATTCCCCCTTTCCCGCCCTTTCTCCCTCACATTTCCCATTTTCCGCCGATTTTTCCCCATTTTTCCCTCACCCCGCACCCCTTTCCCCTCACATTTCCCATTTTTTTCCCATTTTTTTCCCCATTTTCCCCCATTTTTCCCCATTTCCCCTCGCCGCTGCGCTCCCCCCGCTCGCTTTTCCCATTTTTCCCTTTTTTTCCCCATTTTCCCCTCACCCCGCGCCCCTTTCCCCTCACATTTCCCATTTTTTTCCCCATTTTTTCCCGATTTTCCCCGATTTTTCCCCATTTTCCCCTCACATTTCCCATTTTTTTCCCCATTTTTTCCCGATTTTCCCCGATTTTTCCCCATTTCCCCCCCATTTTTTCCCGATTTTCCCCGATTTTTCCCCATTTCCCGCCGATTTTTCCCCATTTTTTCCCGATTTTTCCCCATTTCCCCTCGCCGCTGCCCTCCCCCCGCTCGCTTTTCCCATTTTTCCCTTTTTTTCCCCCATTTTTCCCTCACCCCGCACCCCTTTCCCCTCACATTTCCCATTTTTTTCCCCATTTTTTCCCGATTTCCCCGATTTTTCCCCATTTCCCCTCGCCGCTGCGCTCCCCCCGCTCGCCTTTCCCATTTTTCCCTTTTTTTCCCCCATTTTTCCCTCATCCCGCACCCCTTTCCCCTCACATTTCCCACTTTTTTCCCATTTTTTCCCCATTTTTCCCGATTTTTCCCCAATTTTCTCCCATTTTTCCCCGATTTTTCCCCATTTCCCCTCGCCGCTGCGCTCCCCCCGCTCGCTTTTCCCATTTTTCCCTTTTTTTCCCCCATTTTTCCCTCACCCCGCGCCCCTTTCCCCTCACATTTCCCATTTTTTTCCCGATTTTTCCCGATTTTCCCCGATTTTTCCCCATTTCCCCTCGCCGCTGCCCTCCCCCCGCTCGCTTTTCCCATTTTTCCTTTTTTCCCCCATTTTTCCCTCCCCCCGCGCCCCTTTCCCCTCACATTTCCCATTTTTTTCCCATTTTCCGCTGATTTTTCCCCATTTTTTCCCGATTTTTCCCCATTTTCCCCTCACGTTCCCCATTTCCCGCCCTTTCTCCCTCACATTTCCCATTTTTTTCCCCATTTTTTCCCGATTTTTCCCCATTTTCCCCCCATTTCTTCCCGATTTTCCCTGATTTTTCCCCATTTCCCGCGGATTTTTCCCCATTTTTTCCCGATTTTCTCCCATTTTTCCCCATTTCCCCTCGCCGCTGCCCTCCCCCCGCTCGCTTTTCCCATTTTTCCCTTTTTTTCCCCCATTTTTCCCTCACCCCGCACCCCTTTCCCCTCACATTTCCCATTTTTTTCCCCATTTTTTCCCGATTTTCCCCGATTTTTCCCCATTTTCCCCTCACATTTCTCATTTTTTTCCCCATTTTTTCTCGATTTTCCCCGATTTTTCCCCATTTCCCCTCGCCGCTGCCCTCCCCCCGCTCGCTTTTCCCATTTTTCCTTTTTTTCCCCATTTTTCCCTCACCCCGCGCCCCTTTCTCCTCACATTTCCCATATTTTTCCCATTTTCCGCCGATTTTTCCCCATTTTTTCCCCATTTTCCCCTCATATTCCCCATTTCCCGCCCTTTTTCCCCTCACATTTCCCATTTTCCGCCGATTTTTCCCCATTTTTCCCTCATTTCCCCTCACATTTCTGATTTTTTTCCCCATTTTTCCCTCACATTTCCCATTTTTTCCCCATTTTTCTCGATTTTTCCCCATTTTTCCCCCTCATTTTTCCCCATTTTTCCCCATTTCCCCTCGCCGCTGCGCTCCCCCCGCTCGCTTTTCCCATTTTTCCCTTTTTTTCCCCATTTTTCCCTCCCCCCGCGCCCCTTTCCCCTCACATTTCCCATTTTTTCCCCATTTTTTCCCGATTTTCCCCGATTTTTCCCCATTTTCCCCTTATATTTCCTGATTCTTCCCCATTTTTCCCTCACCCCGCGCCCCTTTCCCCTCACATTTCCCATTTTTTCCCCGATTTTTCCCCATTTTCCGCCGATTTTTCCCCATTTTTTCCCGATTTTCCCGATTTTTCCCCATTTCCCCTCGCCGCTGCCCTCCCCCCGCTCGCTTTTCCCATTTTTCCCTTTTTTTGCCCCATTTTTCCCTCATCCCGCGCCCCTTTCCCCTCACATTTCCCATTTTTTCCCGATTTTTCCCCATTTTTCCCCGATTTTTCCCCATTTTTTCCCGATTTTCCCCGATTTTTCCCCATTTCCCCTCGCCACTGCGCTCCCCCCGCTCGCTTTTCCCATTTTTCCCTTTTTTCCCCCATTTTTCCCTCACCCCGCGCCCCTTTCCCCTCACATTTCCCATTTTTTTCCCCATTTTTCCCCATTTTTTCCCCATTTTTCCCCATTTCCCCTTGCCGCTGCGCTCCCCCCCGCTCGCTTTTCCCATTTTTCCTTTTTTCCCCCATTTTTCCCTCCCCCCGCGCCCCTTTCCCCTCACATTTCCCATTTTTTTCCCATTTTCCGCCGATTTTTCCCCATTTTTTCCCGATTTTTCCCCATTTTCCCCTCACGTTCCCCATTTCCCGCCCTTTCTCCCTCACATTTCCCATTTTCCGCTGATTTTCCCCCATTTTTCCCTCATCCCGCGCCCCTTTCCCCTCACATTTCCCGATTTTTCCCCATTTTTTCCCCATTTTTTTCCCGATTTTTCCCCATTTTCCCCTCACATTTCCCATTTTCCCCCCATTTTTTCCCGATTTTCCCCGATTTTTCCCCATTTCCCCTCACCACTCCCCTCCCCCCGCTCGTTTTTCCCATTTTTCCCTTTTTTTCCCCCATTTTTCCCTCACCCCGCGCCCCCTCCCCCCCCCGCTATTGTGCGGGGCGGCCGCAGCCGAGCGGCGCCGCCATCTTGCCGCGATCCCAGCATGCCCCGCGCGCCACGGGGGCGGGGCCGGGAGGGGAGGAGCCAATCGGCGACGCCGACGTGGGCGTGGCCATGGGGAAGAGCCAATCAGATGGCGAGGGGGGCGTGGTTAAACCTCCGCAGAGCCCCCATAGAAGGGGCGGGAGGGGGGCGGGGCCGTGGCCATATAAGGAATTAAAGGGGCGGGGCCGTGACCAAATAAGGAATGGGAGGGGCGTGGCCTGGATCAATGAGGGGCAATGAGGGGGCGGGGCCGGGACCACCCGAGTGAGCTCCCAAATATGGGCAGGCCACGCCCACCGGGACGGGAGGGGCCCCCAGACCCAATTAGACACAATTAGAAACACCCGCAGCTAATTAAAAACCCCCAAACCCAAATTAAAAACCCCCAGACCCAATTAAAAACCCCCGGAGCTAATTAAAAACCCCCAGACCCAAATTAAATACCCCCAGAGTTAATTAAAAACCCCCAGACCCAATTAAGAAACCCCCAGACCCAAATTAAAAACCCCCAGACCCAAATTAAAGACTCCTAGAGCTAATTAAAGACCCCCAGACCCAATTAAGAAACCCCCAGACCCAAATTAAAAACCCCCAGACCCAATTAAGACACCCCCAGACCCAATTAAAAACCCTCAGACCTAATTAAGAACCCCCAGACCCAAATTAAAAACCCCCAGAACTAATTAAGGACCCCCAGACCCAATTAAAGCATCCCCAAAATGACCCCAGACCCAATTTGGGACCCCCAGACCCTAATTAAGGACCACGTGACCTAATTAAGAACCGCCAGCCTTAATTAGGGACCCCAAAAATGACCCCAGACCCAAATTAGAAACCCCCAGACCTTAATTAGAAACCCCCAAATGCAATTAGGGACTCCCAGATCTAATTAACGAACCCCCAAACCCAAATTAGAAACCCCCAGACCCAATTAACGATCTCCAGATCTAATTAGGGAACCCCCAGACCCAATTAAGGACCCCCAGACCCAAATTAACGACCCCCAGAGCTAATTAGAGATCCTTAAATCCAAATTAAAAACACCCAGAACTAATTAATGACACCCAAATCTAATTAGGGATCCCCAAAATGACCCCAGACCCAAATTAGAAATCTCCAGATCTAATTAAGGACCCCCAAAAAATGATCCCCGAGCCAATTAACGACCCCCAGACCCAAATTAAAACCCCCCAGACCTAATTAAAGACCCCCAGAGCTAATTAAGGAACCCCCAGACCTAATTAAAGGCCCCCAGAGCTAATTAAGGAACCCCCAGACCCAATTAAGGATCCCCAGAATTAATTTAGGAACCCCGAAATGACCGCAGACCCAAATTAAAACCCCCCAGACCTAATTAAAAGAGTCTCAAATCTAATTAACGACCCCCAGCCCCAATTAGAGACCCCCAGACCCAAATTAAAAATCCCCACGCCCTAATTAGAAACCCCCAGAGCCAAATTAACGAGCCACGGTCTAATTAAGAGCCCCCAGACTCAAATTAAAGACCCCCAGACCTAATTAGCGACCCCAAAATGACCCCAGACCCAAATTAAAAACTGCCAAGACTAATTAAAGACCCCCAGACCCAAATTAACGACCCCCAGACCCAATTAGTAACCCCCAGACCCAAATTAAAAACTCTCCAAAGTCAATTAAAGACCCCCAGACCCAAATTAATGACCCCAGACTCAATTAATGACCCCCAGACCCAATTAAAGACCTCCAAAGCTAATTAAGGAACCCCCAGACCCAAATTAATGACCCCCAGATCCAAATTAATGACCCCCAGACCCAAATTAGAAACCCCCAAACCCAATTAGAGACCCCCAAAGCTAATTAATGACCCCCAGACCCAAATTAAAAATCTCTAAAACCAATTAAAGACTTCCAGATCTAATTAAGAAACCCCCAGACCCAATTAGGGAGCCCTAGAATGACCCCAGGCCCAATTAAGGAGCCCCCAGACCCTAATTAGATACCCTCAGATCTAATTAAAGACCCCCAAAGCCTAATTAAGGACGCTGAAAGCTAATTAGTGACCCCCAGACCCAAATTAAAAACCTCCAAGTCCAATTAGGGACCCCCAGACCCAAATTAATGAGCCCCAGACCCAAATTAATGAGCCCCAGACCCAAATTAATGACCCCAGACCCAAATTAATGAGCCCCAGACCCAAATTAATGAGCCCCAGACCCAATTAGTGACCCCAAAACGACCCCAGACCCAAATCAAAAAAACCTCCAGCCCCAATTAAAGACCCCCAGGCCTAATTAAGAAATTCCCAGACCTAATTAAAAACCCCCCACGCCTAATTAAACACCCCCAGAGCCAAATTAAAATCCCCCAGACACAAATTAAAATCCCCCAAAGCCAAATTAAAATCCCCCAGACCCAATTAATGATCCCCAAGCCCAAATTAATGACCCCCAACCCTAATTAGTGACCCCCAATTAAAGACCCCCATATCTAATTAAGGACCCCCAGCCCAATTAACGACCCCCAGACCCAAATTAACGACCCCCAGCCCTAATTAGCAACCCCCAATTAAAGACCCCCAGCCCAATTAACGACCCCCAGACCCAAATTAACGACTCCCAGTCCTAATTAGCGACCCCCAATTAAAGACCCCCATATCTAATTAAGGACCCCCAGACCCAAATTAACGACCCCCAGCCCTAATTAGCGACCCCCAATTAAAGACCCCCAGCGCAATTAGCGACCCCCAGGCCCCGCCCCCTCCCCCCAGCCCCTCCCCCACTCACCTCTCCTCCTTGGGGGGCTCTCCCTGGGGCCCCTCCCCCTCCTGCCGCCCCTCCCCCTCCTGCGGCACAAAGCGGAGTCAGGGCGGGGCCGGAAGTGGGCGGGGCCAACCCCGAAGCCACGCCCACCTCCCCCCCGCGAAGCCACGCCCACACTCACCTGAGCCCCCCCCGCAGGTGAGGCAGGCCCGGGGGGGGAGGGGCCAGGAGACGAAGAGGAGGAGGAGGAGGAGGAGGAGGGGGGGGAGGGGCGGGGAGGGGGCGGGGCCTCGGCGCTGAGCAAGGGGGGGAGGGGCTCCTCCTCCTCGCGCCCCTCCCCCTCTCCTTCAGGCCCCGCCCCCTCCTCCATCGGCAGCCCCTCCCCTTCTTCTTTAAGCCCCGCCCCTTGGTGCAAGGGGGGAGGGGAGGGGCTGCCCCCCCCCGCCGGGGGGCGTGGTTTCCATCGGGAGCTCGGCTTCTTCCGGGTCGGGCACTTCCGGGTGGGGCGGTTCGGTCACTTCCGGTTTGGTCGGCAGCACTTCCGGACTCTCCACTTCCGGGTTCGGCGGAACTTCCGGACTCTGAACTTCCGCGTTGGCTGGGAGGACTTCCGGTTCGGCCACTTCCGGTTCGGGAACGGGGACTTCCGGTTTGAGCGAGGGGACTTCCGGTTCGGCCGCGGGGGTGACTTCCGGTTGGGGCCCGGCCTCTCCCGCGGGTTTTTTTGGGGTTTTTTCTGGAGGTTTTGGGGTTTTTGGAGTTTCTTCTTCTTCCTCTTCCTCCTCTTCCTCTTCGTCTTCTTCTTCCTCTTCCTCTTCCTCCTCCTCCTCCTCGGCGTGGGGGGCGGGGCGGCGGCGGCCCGCGCGGGGGGCGGGGCCTAGCTCGGGGGCGGGGCCGGGGGGCGGGGCCGAGCGGGTCTGGCGGGAGAGGGAAAAATAAAATAAAAAAATTTAAAGAAATTGACCAAAAAATGGGAAAATTTGAGTGAAAATTGGGGAAAAAATGGGAAAATTTGAGTGAAAATTGGGGAAAAAATGGGAAAATTTGAGTGAAAATTGGGAAAAATTTGAGTAAAAATTGAGAAAAAAATGGGAAAATTGGAATTAAATAGGAAAATTTTATCAAAGATTTATCAAAAATGGGAAAATTTCAGAGAATGAGTTAAAATGGAAAAAATTTGAGAGGAAATTGACGAAAAAATGGGAAAATTTGAGTTAAATAGGAAAATTTTATCAAAAATTGTATCAAAAATGGGAAAATTTCAGAGAATTTGAGCTCAAAATGAGAAAAATTTGAGTAAAAATTGAGAAAAAAAAGTAAAATTGAGTGAAAATAAGAAAATTTTATCAAAAAGTTTATGAAAAATGGGAAGATTTCAGAGAATTTGAGTTAAAAACGGAAAAATTTGAGTGAAATTTGAGAAAAAACAAAGAAAATTTGAGTAAAAATTGCAAAATTTTATCAAAAGTTGTATGGAAGATTGAAAATTTGAGCGAAAATCGAGCCAGAAATGCGGAAATTCGACCAAACGCCAAAAATTGAAGAAAAATCCCCAAAAACTAAAGGAAAAAACCCTAAAAAATAAAGGAAAAAACCTCAAAAATTAAAGGAAAAAACCCCAAAAATTAAAGGAAAAAAATGCCAAAAATTAAAGGAAAAAACACCAAAAATTAAAGCTAAAAGACACTAAAAATTAAAACAAAAAACCTCAATAACTAAAAGAAAAAATCCCAAAAAATAAAGGAAAAACCACAAAAAAGTAAATTAAAAAATGCCCAAAAAAATAAAGAAAAAAACCCCAAAAATTGAAAGAAAAAACCCCAAAAATTAAAGAAAAAACCCCCAAACGTGAAAGAAAAAACCCCAAAATTTCACAGAAAAAAACCCCAAAAATCAGCGGAAAAAATGCCAAAAATTAAAGAAAAAACCACAAAAATTAATTTAAAAAAACGTCAAAAATTAAAGGAAAAACCCCCGAAAACTAAAGGAAAAAATACCAAAAATTAAAGGAAAAAACGCCAAAGATTAAAGAAAAAACCCCAAAAAAGAGAGAAAAAAACACTAAAAATCAGACGAAAAAAACCTCAAAAATTGAAGTAAAAAACTCCAAAAACTAAATGAAAAAAACTCAAAAACTGAAAGAAAAAATGCCAAAAATTAAAGGAAAAAATACCAAAAACTGAAAGCAAAAACCCCAAAAATTTATGGAAAAAACGCCAAAAATTAAAGGAAAAAAGCCCAAAAAAGCCCAAAATTTTCACAGAAAAAAACCCCAAAATTACAAGATCTGTCCCCAAAAATTAAAGAAAAAATTCAAAGAAAAAATCCCAAAAACGAAACGAAAAAACGCCAAAAACTGAAGGAAAAACCCCCAAAAACTAAAGGAAAAAACCTCAAAAATTAAAGGAAAAATTGCCAAAAATTAAAGCAAAAAAGCCCAAATTTTCATAGAAAAAAACCCAGAAATTCAGGAATTGCCCAAAATCCCCAAAATTCTCCGGAATTTCCCCAAAATGTGCGGAATTTTCCCCAAAATGTGCGGAATTTTGGGAAGTCTCACCGTCCTGCGGCGCTCTCTCCGCGCGGAGCCTTCGTCCTCCTCCTCCTCCTCCTCTCCTCCCTCGGCGCCTGCAGCTGAAATTCAAAAAAATTCCTAAATTTTGGGGAAAATTTGGGATTTTTTAGGGGAAAATTTGGGAAAAATTTGGGATTTTTTGGGAAAAATTTGGGATTTTTTATGGGAAAAATTTGGGATTTTTTAGGAGAAATTGGGGATTTTTTTGGGAAAAATTTGGGATTTTTTTGGGAAAAGTTTGGGATTTGTTAGGGAAAAATTAGGGATTTCTTAGGAGAAATTGGGGATTTTTTGGGGAAAAATTTGGGATTTTTTAAGGAAAAATTTGGGATTTTTTAGGAGAAAAGTTGGGGAATTTTTTGGGAAAAATTCAGCAGTTTTAAAAGAAAAATTTGAGATTTTTAAAGCAAAAATTAGGGATTTTTTTGGGAAAAATTGGGATTTTTTTGGGAAAAATTTCGGATCTTTTAGGGGAAAATTTGGAATTTTATACGGAAAAATTCTGGAATTTTTAGGGAAAAATTGGGATTTTTTAGGGAAAATTTGGGATTTTTTTAGGGAAAATTTTGGGATTTTTTAAAGAAAAATTTGGATTTTTTAGGGAAAATTTGGGATTTTTTAAGGAAAAATTGGGGATTTTTTGGGGAAAAATCGGGGATTTTTTTAGAGAAAATTCAGCAGTTTTAAAACAAAAATTTGGGACTTTTTAGGGAAAACTTGAGAATTTTTGGGGAAAAATTCGGGATTTTTTTATTGGCAAATTTGAGATTTTTTAGGGAAAAATCTCTGATTTTAGAGGGAAAAATTGGGGATTTTTAGGGAAAAATTTGGGATTTTTTAGAGAAAAATTTGGGATTTTTTAGGGCAAGATTTGGGGTTTTTAAATGAAAAATTTGGGATTTTTTAGGGAAAATTTTGGGATTTTTAAAGGGAAAATCTGGGACTTTTTAGGAAAATATTTGGGATTTTTTCGGGGAAAATTTGGAATTTTTTAGGGAAAAATCTGGGATTTTTAAGGGAAAAATTGGGGATTTTTAGGGAAAATTTGGATTTTTTAGGGAAAATTTGGGATTTTTTAGGGGAAAATTGGGAATTTTCTTGGGATAAATTTGGGATTTTTAAGGGAAAATTTGGGATTTTTTAAGGAAAAATTTGGGATTTTTTGGGGAAAAATCGGGGATTTTTTTTAGAGAAAAATTCAGCAGTTTTAAAACAAAAATTTGTGATTTTTTAGGGAAAAGTTAGGATTTTTAAATGAAAAAGTTGGGATTTTTTAGGGAAACATTTGGGATTTATTAGGGAAAATTTGAGATTTTTTAGGGAAAAATTTGGGATTTTTTAGGGAAACATTTGGGATTTTTTTAGGGAAAAATTCGGATTTTTTAGGGAAAATTTGGGATTTTATGAGGAAAATTTGAGATCTTAAAGCAAAAATTAGAAATTTTTAGGGAAAATTTGAGTTTTTTAGGGAAATATTCGGATTTTTTAGGGAAACATTTGGCTTTTTTTTAGGGGAAAATTTGGGATTTTTTAGGGAAAAATTGGGATTTTTTATGGAAAAATTTAGCATTTTTAAAGGAAAAATTTGGAATTTTTTAGGAGAAAATTCAGCAGTTTTAAAAGAAAAATTTGGGATTTTTTAGGAAAAATTTGGGATTTTTTAGGGAAAAGTTTGGGATTTTTTGAATTTTATTTGTTGGGGCTTTTTACAGATTTTTGGGGGGAATTTTTGGGGATTTTTTTTTTTTTTTTTTTTTTTTTTTTTGGGGGGGTGAATTTGGGAACTTTTATTTTTATTTTTCCAGGATTTTTTTTTTTTAGATTCTACGAGAACTTTTCTCTAATTTTTCAGAAATTTTTTGGAATTTTTTTTTAATATTTTCGGGATTTTTAAATCATTTTTTAACAATTTTTTTTGCAAATTCCTACAATATTTAGGAACATTTTGGGGATATTTTTGGGGTGAATTTGAGAACATTTATTTTTATTTTTCCAGGATTTTTTGGGAAATTTTTTGGAATTTTTTTTTAATATTTTCAGGATTTTTTAGGCATTTTTGGACGATTTTTTTTTGCAAATTCCTGCAATATTTAGGAATATTTTGGGGATATTTTTGTGATGAATTTGAGAACATTTATTTTTATTTTTCCAGGATTTTTTTCGGAAATTTTTTGGAATTTTTTTTTAATATTTTCAGCATTTTTTAGGCATTTCTTAGGCATTTTTGGACGATTTTTTTTTGCAAATTTCTGCAATATTTGGGAATATTTTGGGGACATTTTTGGGGTGAATTTGGGAACATTTATTTTTGTTTTTCCAGGATTTTTTCGGAAATTTTTTGGAATTTTTTTTTAATATTTTCAGGATTTTTTAGGTATTTTTTGACAATTTTTTTTTTGCAAATTCCTGCAATATTTAGGAATATTTTGGGGATATTTTTGGGGTGAATTTGGGAACATTTATTTTTATTTTTCCAGGATTTTTTGGGAAATTTTTTGGAATTTTTTTTTAATATTTTCAGCATTTTTTAGGCATTTCTTAGGCATTTTTGGCCGATTTTTTTTTGCAAATTCCTGCAATATTTAGGAATATTTTGGGGACATTTTTGGGGCGAATTTGAGAACATTTATTTTTATTTTTCCAGGATTTTTTCGGAAATTTTTTGGATTTTTTTTTAATATTTTCGGGATTTTTTGGGCACTTTTGGCCAATTTTTTTTTCAGTATTTCTGCAATATTTGGGAATATTTTGGGGACATTTTGGGGCGATTTTGGGGATTTTTGGGGCTCTCACCGTGAGCTTCGGGAGCATCTCGGCGCTGCTGGAGGAGCTCCTGCTGCTTCTCCAGGTATTGCTTGATGAAGCTGTTCTGCCCCATCGCCTCCCCCATCTGCAAAAAGGAAAAATTCAACAATTTCAGCAAAATTTGGGATTTTTTTGGATTTTTTTGGATTTTTTTTGGCTTTTTTTCGATTTTTTTTCAATTTTTTCAATTTTTTTTTTCCAATTTTTGGGCACTTTTTTTCTCTCGGAGCAGCACTGAGGGAACTCTTCCTCCCCCAGCTGAAAAAAAAAACCACAATTCCCAAAATTTAGCAAAATTTGGGATTTTTTGGGATTTTTTCCCGATTTTTTTTTGGATTTTTTTGGCTTTTTTTGGGCTTTTTTTGGCTTTTTTTCGATTTTTTTTTCAATTTTTGGGCACTTTTTTCTCTCGGAGCAGCACTGAGGGAACTCTTCCTCCCCCATCTGAAAAAAAGCAAAATTTCCACAATTTCAGCAAAATTTGGGATTTTCTCTGCTTTTTTCCCGATTTTTTTGGCTTTTTTCAGTCATTTTTTCGATTTTCCATTATTTTTTTGGAATTTATTTTGAATTTTTTTTTGCATTTTTTTTCAGCTCCGAGTGGCGTTTTCCTCCCCCAGCTGAAAAGAAGAAAATTTCCACAAAATTTAGGGAATTTTGGGATTTTTTGGAACTTTTTTCCAATTTTTTTCAGGGTTTTTTGGTGATTTTTTTTGGATTTTTTTTCAATTTTTTTGGCATTTTTTTCGAATTTTTTTCAGAATTTTAAGAGCTCCGAGTGCTGTTAAATGAACTTTTCCTCCCCCAGCTGAAAAAAAAAGAAAATTCCCAAAAATTCATAAAAATTTGGGATTTTTAGGGATTTTTTTTGAAATTTTTTGGTCATTTTTCACATTTTTTTTGCCTTTTTCTTATTTTTCTTCGTATTTTTTGAGGTTTTTTTCAGAATTTTAAGAGCTTTCAGTGCTGTTAAATGAACTTTTCTTTCCCCATCTGAAAAAAAGAGAATTTCCACAAAATCAGGGAATTTTGGGATTTTTTTGGGATTTTTTTCAGAATTTTTTTTGTATTTTTTTGTGATTTTTTTGATTTTTTTTCAATTTTTTTGGCATTTTTTCCGAATTTTTTTCAGAATTTTAAGAGCTCCGAGTGCTGTTAAATGAACTTTTCCTCCCCATCTGAAAAAAAAAGAAAATTTCCAAAAATTCAGAAAAATTTGGGATTTTTTGGGATTTTTTTTGAAATTTTTCAGTCATTTTTCGCTTTTTTTTTGCCTTTTTTTTTCTTTTTCTTTGTATTTTTTGATTTTTTTTTCAGAATTTTAAGAGCTCTCAGTGCTGTTAAATTAACTTTTCCTCCCCATCTGAAAAAAACCCACAATTCCCAAAATTTAGCAAAATTTGGGATTTTTTGGGATTTTTTTTTTTTGCTTTTTTAGCCATTTTAAAATTTATTTTCAGAATTTTTTCTGTATTTTCTGCGTTCGAAGAAATTTTGGGTAATTTCGAAAACTTTAGGGAATTTTGAGAGAAATTTAAGGAATTCTGAGTGAATTTTGAGGGAAATTTGAGGGAATTTTGGAGAATTTTGGGGAATTTTGAGGAGAATTTCGGGGAATTTGGACAAAATTTTAGGCAATTTTGGGAATTTAGGGAAGTCGGGGTAATTTTGGGGCAAATTCAGGTAAGTTTGGGGCAAATTTGGATCATTTTGGGGGAATGGAAGGAGATTTTTGTGGAATTTTCAGAGAAAATTGACAGAATTTTGACTAATCTTGGAAATTTTACATCATTTGGAGAATTCCAGGTAAATTTGGGGGAATTTGGGTTAAATTTGGAGGAGAGATTTGTGGAATTCTGAGGGAATTCGGGGAGAATTTCAGAAAATTTTGGGGAATTTTAAGGAAATTTGGGGAATTTTAAGGAATTTTGGGGGAATTTGGAAAAGATTTTGAAGGAATTTTGGGGAATTTTAAGGAAATTTTGGAGAACTTTGAGGAAATTTTGGGAATTTTAGGGAATTTGGGAGGATTTGAGAGAATTTTGGGGTAAATCTGACAAAATTTTGGGGAATTGAGTCAATTCTGAGGAAAACCTGAGCAAATTTTGAGAATTTCAGGGAATTTTGAAGGAATTTCTAACAGAATTTTGCCAGAATTTTGCAGAATTTTCACGGAATTTTGAGGGAAAACTAGAAAAATTTGGGGAATGTTAGGGAATTGTGGGAATTTTTGGGAATTTGGTGAATTTTGGGTGAATTTTGGGTGAATTTTGGGGATTTTGGGTCTCACCTGGGAGTTGGGCTGGAACGTGGGGTGAGGACTCGAGTGCTTCTGGAGGTTCTCCAACATCAGCGCCTGAATTTGGGGGAAAATCCCAAAAAAAAAAGCAAATTTAGGACTTCCCGAAATCAAATCCATCGTTTGTTTAAATTTCCTTAAAATCCCCGCCCCAAAATCCCCAAAATTCACCCCAAAATCCCCGAAATTCGCCCCAAAATAAAAAAAAATTCAACACAAAATCCCCAAAAAATTAATCCCAAAATTCACCCAAAAATCAAAAAAAAATTCACCTGAAAATTCACCCCAAAATCCTCAAAAAATCACCCAAAAATTCCCAAAAATTCGCCACAAAATCCCCAAAAAAATCCCAAAATCCCCAAAAATTCACCCCAAAATCCAAAAAAATCACCCCAAAATTCACCCCAAAATCCCCAAAAATTCACCAAAAAATACAAAAAAATTTCACTCTAAAATCCCAAACAATTAACCCAAAATTCACCAAAAAATTCACCCAAAAATAAAAAAAATTCACCCCAAAATTGTCCCTAAATCCAAAAAAATTTACCCCAAAAATCATCCAAAAATTCACCCCAAAATCCTCAAAAAATCACCCCAAAATTCACTTCAAAAATCCCCAAAAATTCATCCCAAAATCCCAAAAAATTAATCCCAAAATTCACCCCAAAATCCAAAAAAATTAATCCCAAAATTTACCCCAAAATCCCCAAAAAATTCATCCCAAAATTCACCCCAAAACAGCACAAAATTCCGCATTTTTGCCCCAAAAACCTCCAAATTTTGCCTCAAAAGTGCCCAAAAATCAAATTTTTCGCCTCAAATTCCCTCAGAAATCCCCCAAAAAAGCGATTTTTGACACAAATTTCCCCAAAAATCTCAATTTTCCGCCTCAAAAAACCCCAACATTTCACCTCAAAATCCTCAGCAAACCGCAAAAAAATTGAGATTTTAAGTCAAATCTCAAAATTTAACAAAATTTTCATTTTTTATTCCCAATTCACCAAAAACCGCGAGTTTTGAATCAAATCTCTTCGTAAAATCACCAAAAAATTGATTTTTTTGCCTCAAAATCACGAATTTCAGCCCAAATTCCCTCACGAAAATGTTAAAAAAAAAGAATTTTAAACCCAAAACCGCCTCAGGTTTTTCATTAAACTCACAAAAACCGCGAATTTTACCTCAAAAAACTAAAAAAGAAAAGTTTTAAACTTAAATCGCCTCAGAAAATCGCCCAAATTGAGATTTTAAACTCAAATCGCCTCAGGTTTTTCATTAATCTCACAAAAATCGCGATTTTTACCTCGAATCGCCTCACGAAATATAAAAAAATCACTTTTTTGGCCTCAAATCTCCTCAAAATCGCGATTTTCACCTCAAATCTCCTCAGGAAAGTGCGGAAAAGTGAATTTTAAACCCAAATCGCCTCACGAAATCGCCAAAAATTAAATTTTTGGCCTCAAATTTCCTCAAAATTGCGACTTTCGCCCCAAATCCCCTCACAAAAATGCCAAAAACTGAGTTTTAAACCCAAATCGCCTCAGGTTTTTCATAAAACTCACAAAAACCACGAATTTCATCTCAAATCTCCTCACGAAAGTGCAAAAAATTGAATTTTAAACCCAAATCGCCTCACGAAATCGCCAAAAATTACATTTTTGGCCTCGAATCTCCTCAAAATCGTGAATTTCGTCCCAAATCCCCTCACAAAAACTGTGATTTTTTCACCCCAAATCCCCTCACAAAAATGCCGAAAAGTGAGTTTTAAACCCAAATCGCCTCAGGTTTTTCATAAAACTCACAAAAATCGCGACTTTCGCCCCAAATTCCCTCACAAAAACCGCGATTTTCACCTCAAATCCCCTCACAAAAACTGTGATTTTTCACCCCAAATCCCCTCACGAAAATGCCAAAAAATGAATTTTAAAACCCAAAGCGCCTCAGAGTTTGCTTCGCACTCACAAAAAACGCGATTTTCGCCCCAAATCCCCTCACGAAAACTGAGTTTTAAACCCAAATCGCCTCAGACTTTTCCCCGGACACACAAAAATCGCGATTTTCACCTCAAATCCCCTCACGAGAACTGATTTTTAACCCAAATCGCCTCAGACTTTCCCCCGCGCTCCCAAAATCCTCCCCTTTTCCCCCAAACCTCAATAAAATCTCTTTTTCTCCCCAAATCCTCCTCCAAACTCCCCGCGCCGCTTTTCCCGCCAAAACCCTCCCCTCACAGCCCCGCGGGCCCAACTCACCGAACAAACCTCCGCTCTCAGCCTCACGATTTGCCCAAAACTCTCTTTTTTCGCCCCAAAGATCCAAACTCTCTTTTTTTTTCCCCCCCTCACCCTCAGGGGGTCTCCCCTCCCCCCCCCCGCCCCCCCACTCCTCTCCATTGGCGGGAAAACCCTGAGGGGGAATCCCCCCCCCCTCCCTCACCGCGCATGCGCCGCCATTTTCCCGCCCCCCCCCCCCCTCCCTTCACCCTCCTCCTCCTCCTCCTCCCTCAGCCTCCCCTCACGGAGGCCTCTCCCCCCCTCGGCCTCGGCCGCCATTGCCCTCATCCCCCCGTCCCCTTCTCCCTCACCCCTCGCAGCCTCTTGATCAGGGCGCTCTTCTGGCCGCTCTTGGCCAGGCCGCGCTGCTCCAGGGCCGCCTTGAGGTCGGCGACTCGGAGCAGATGCAGCGGCCGCCCGTCCAGAGTCACCTCCTCCCCGTCCGCCATCTTGGTGTGGCGCCGCTCGCGCTGCGCCTTCGGCCGCTTCCGGAAGCCGCTTCGGCAACTTCCGGTCTCTCCTTCGGGCGTTTCCGGCCGGAGCTCGGAGGTTTTCGGCCTCTCCCGCTGAGGTTTCGGCTACTTCCGGTGTTTTTCGTGGCTGTTCGGGTGCTTCCGGTGCTTTTCGGGCGCTTCCGGTGTTTTTCGGGAGTTTCCGGAGCTCTTCGGCCGTTCCCGCCGCGGCTTCGGCTGCTTCCGGGGTTTTTCGTGGATTTTCGGTGTTTTTCGGGTTTTTCCGGTCTTTTTCGGGTGTTTCCGCCTCCCTTCGGCTCTTCGGGTGATTCCGAGGGGCCGGGAAAGGTTTCGGGAATTTCCGGAAGAAATTTCGGGGAAATTATGGGAAAATTTCGGGGAAATTGTTGGAAAAATTAAGGGAAAAATTCGGGAAAATTATTGGGAAATTTCGGGAAAATTATTGGGAAAAATTATGGGAAATTTCGGGGAAATTATGGAAAATTTAGAGAAAATTTTTGGGGAAAATTATGGAAAATTTGGGGGAAATTTATGGGAAATTTCGGGGACATTATTGGGAAAAATTATGAGGAAATTTTCGGGGAAATTATTGGGAGAAATTAAGAAAAATTTCGAGGAAATTATTGGAAAAATTATGGGAAATTTCGGGAAATTTTTGGGAAAATTATGGGAAAATTTCGGGAAATTAAGGGAAAAATTTGGGGGACATTATTGGGAAAATTATGGGAAAATTTATGGAAATTAAGGAGAAAAATTTTGGGGAAATTATTGGGAAAAAATATGGAAAATTTCGGGAAAATTATGGAAAATTTCGGGAAATTTTTTGGAAAATTATGGGAAAAATTTCAGGAAATTTATGGAAAAACTTCGGGAAAATTATTGGGGAAAATAATGGAAAATTTGGGAAAATTATAGAAAATTATTGGGTAAAAATTATGGAAAATTTGGGGGAAATTTATGGGAAATTTCGGGAAAATTCTTTGGAAAAATTATGGGGAAAATTTCGCGGAAATTATTGGGAGAAATTATGAAAAATTTCAGGGAAATTATGGAAAATTTCGGGAAAATTATTGAGAAAAATTATGGAAAAATTCGGGAAAATTATTAGGAAAAATTATGGAAAATTTCGGGGAAATTACGGAAAAATTCCGAGGGGAAAACTCCCGAAATTTTTCATTTAAAAAAACACCCAAAATCACCCCGAAAATTAAAATAAAAAAATTTCAAAAAAAACACAAAGAAATTTCTTTTTTTTTTTTTTTGCCAAAGGATTTTTATTGACAACAAAGCCCCGCCCACCACGAGGCCACGCCCCCTTTTCCATTTCTTTTTAATTTTTTTTTTTTTCCTCCCGCGCGCGAAATAATTTTAATTAAATTTAACGAGAGGCGGGGGGGGAGGGGCGGAGCCGGCTCTGCCCGTGACGTCATCGACGAAAGGGAGGGGGCGGGACTTCCGGTGGACTTCCGGTTTAGGCCACGCCCATTGTGAAGGAACCGAGGGAGGACTTCCGGTTTAGGCCACGCCCATTGCGACGGCACCGAGGGAGGTTTTCCGGCGGAGGCCACGCCCACTCTGAAGGGGAGGGGGAGGGGCAGAACTTCCGGTGGACTTCCGGTTTAGGCCACGCCCATTGCAAAGGCACCGGGGAAGGACTTTCCGGTGGAGGCCACGCCCACTCAGAAAGGCACTGGGGTGGGGGGGCGGGACTTCCGGTTGAGGCCACGCCCACTCTGAAAGGCACGGGGTGGGGGGAGGGGCGGGACTTCCGGTTTAGGCCACGCCCATCGCAAAGGCAGCGGGGGAGGACTTCCGGTGGAGGCCACGCCCACTCAGAAAGGCAGGGGTGGGGGAGGGGCGGCCCCACGGGGCTCAGGCGTGGGACCGGAAGTGGGAGGAGCTTCAGGGGGCGGAGCCATCGGAGGCCACGCCCCCTCCGGGATAGACCACGAGGCAGAGGCGCTGCCCGAAGCGAGTCAGGGAGGCTGAAAAAATTAATTAAAAAATCAATTAAAAAATTAATTAATGGATTCAAATTAAAGGGGGAGGGGTTAGGGAAGGGTAGGCCACGCCCACAAAATGGCGGAGGGCGGAAGTGGTGAAAATCCCGAGCGGAAATGGCGAAAATTGGGCGAAAAAAAAAAATTTAAAAAAAAAAATGGGAAAAATCTGCAGGGAAATGGCGGAATTTAAAAAAATGTTCAGATTTTGGGTGAAAATGGCAAAATTTCAAATGAAATCTTAAAAAAAAAAAAAAAATCTGTGCCGGAATTGTAGAAATTTACATAAAAATCGATGTGAAAATTGCTAAAAAAATTCTGAGGAAATCGTCCAAAAATTTCGCCGGAAATCGCCCAAAAAATATAACACAAAATTGGAAAAATTCCTATGAAAATTACTCAAAAAATGCCCCAAAAATCCCCTTGAAAAAAAAAAAAAAATCCACCCAAAATTAGCTAAAAATTATCCACAAAATTACCAAAAAAATCCAACCCAAAATTGGAAAAAATCCAATGAAAATCACCCAAAAAAATGCCCCAAAAATCCCCCAAAAGCCCCAAAATCCCCCCAAAAAAATCCCAAAAATCCCCAAAAATCCCCGAAAATTCCCAAAAAATCTTCAAAAAGTCCTCATGAATTCCCAAAAATATCCCCCAAAATTCAAAAAATTCCCCAAAAATCCCCCAAAATTCCCCGAAAATAAAAAAAAAATCCCCCAAAATTCCCCCAAAAATTGCCAAAAATTCCCCAAAAATCCCCCAAAAAATCCCAAAAATCCCCAAAAATTCCCCCAAAAAATCCAAAAAAATCCCCAAAAATCCCAAAAATTCGAAAAAAATCCCCAAAAATTCCCCCAAAATTCCCCCGAAATCCCCAAAAATTCCCCCCAAATCCCCAAAAAGTCCCCAAAACTTCCCCAAAAATCCCCAAAAAATCCTCCAAACATCCCCCAAAATCCCCAAACATCCCCCAAAAATCCCCCAAAATCCCTAAAAATCCCCGAAAAAATCCAAAAAAATCCCCAAAAATTCCCCCAAAATCCCCAAAAATCCCCAAAATTCCCCCAAAAAATCCCAAAAAAATCCCCATATATTCCCAAAGATCCCCCAAAAATCCCCAAAAAAATCCCCGAAAATTCCCCGAAATCCCCCAAAATCCCTTAAAAATTTCCCGAAAATCCAAAAAAATCCCCAAAAATCCCCCAATAATCCCCGAAATCCCCCGAAAAAACCCTAAAAACTCCCCAAAATTCCCCCAAAATCCCCAAAAATTCCCCAAAAAATCCCCAAAAATCTCCAAAATTCCCCCAAAAATTCCCCCAAAATCCCAAAAAATCCCCGAAAATCCCCCCAAAATCCCCCAAAAATGCCCCGAAATTCCCCCAAAATCCCCAAAATCCCCCAAAAAATCCCAAAAAAATCCCCATAAATTCCCAAAGATCCCCCAAAATCCCTTAAAAATTTCCCGATAATCCCGAAAAATTCTCCAAAATTCCCCAAAAATCCCTCAAAAAATCCCAAAAAATCCCCAAAAATCCAAAAAAATCCCCAAAAAAATCCCCAAAAATTCCCCCAATCCTCCCAAAAAATCCCCAAAATTCCCCAAAATTCCCCAAAAATTCCCCAAAAATTCCCCAAATCCTCCCAAAAAATCCCCGAAATTCCCCAAAAATTCCCCAAATCCTCCCAAAAAATCCCCAAAAATCCCCAAGAAATCTCAAAAAAATCCCCAAAATTCCCCAAAATCCCCCAAAAATTCCCCAAATATTCAAAAAAAATCCCAAAAAATCCCCAAAATCCCTGAAAAATCCCTGAAAAATCCCTGAAAATCCCAAAAAAACTCCGAAATTCCTCAAAATCCCCGCAAAATCCCCCAAAAAATCCCAAAAAATCCCCAAAAGTCCCAAAGAATCTCCAAAAACTCCCCAAAAAATGCCAAAAATCCCCGAAATCCCCCAAAAATTCCCAAAAAAATCCCCCAAAATCCCCAAAATTCCCAAAAAATCCCTTAGAAATTCCCCAAAAATCCCCCAAAAATCCCCAAAATTCCCCAAATCCCCCCAAAAAATCCCCAAAATTCCCCCAAAATGCCCAAAAAATCCCAAAAAATCCCCAAAAATCCCCAAAATTCCCCAAAATCCCCCAAAAATTCCCCAAATATTCAAAAAAAATCCCAAAAAATCCCCAAAATCCCTGAAAAATCCCCCCAAAATTTCCCCAAGATTCCAAAAAATCCCCAAAAATCCCCAAAAATCCCAAAAAAATCCCCAAAAATCTCTCAAAAACCCCCAAAAAATCCCGGAAAATCCCCCCAAAATAAAAAAAAACTCCCAAACAAATTCCCAAATTCCCCAAAAATCCCCCAAAAAATCCCCAAAAAATCCCAAAAAATCCCCAAAATCCCAAAAAATCCCAAAAAATCCCCAAAAATTCCCCAAATCCTCCCAAAAAATCCCCAAAATTCCCCAAAATTCCCCAAAAAATCCCAAAAAATCCCCAAAATTCCCCAAAAATCCCCCAAAAATCCCCAAGAAATCTCCAAAAAATCCCCAAAAAAATCCCAAAAAATCCCCAAAAATCCCCAAAATTCCCCAAAATCCCCCAAAAATTCCCCAAATATTCAAAAAAAATCCCAAAAAATCCCCAAAATCCCTGAAAAATCCCCCAAAAATTTCCCCAAGATTCCAAAAAATCCCCAAAAATCCCCAAAAAATCCCCAAAAATCTCTCAAAAACCCCCAAAAAATCCCCCAAAAATCCCGAAAATCCCCGAAATCCCTGAAAAATCCCCCAAAAATTTCCCCAAGATTCCAAAAAATCCCCAAAAATCCCCAAAAAATCCCCAAAATCCCCGAAAAATCCCCCAAAAATCCCCCCAAGATCCCAAAAAATCCCCAAAAATCCCCAAAAAATCCCCAAAAATCTCTCAAAAACCCCCAAAAATTTCCCAAAAAATCCCCAAAAATCCCCAAAAATCCCTTAGAAATTCCCCAAAAATCCCCCAAAAATCCCCAAAATTCCCCAAAATTCCACAAAAATTCCCCAAATTCCCCCCAAAATTCCCCAAATCCCCCCAAAAAATCCCCAAAATTCCCCCAAAATCCCCAAAATTCCCCCAAAATGCCCAAAAAATCCCCAAAAATCCCCAAAAATCCCCAAAAAAATCCCAAAAAATCCCCAAAAATCCCCAAAATTCCCAAAAATCCCCAAAAAAATCCCAAAAAATCCCCAAAAATCCCCAAAATTCCCCAAAATCCCCCAAAAATTCCCCAAATATTCAAAAAAAATCCCAAAAAATCCCCAAAATCCCTGAAAAATCCCCCAAAAATTTCCCCAAGATTCCAAAAAATCCCCAAAAATCCCCAAAAAATCCCCAAAAATCTCTCAAAAATCCCCAAAAAATCCCCCAAAAATCCCGAAAATCCCCGAAATCCCTGAAAAATCCCCCAAAAATTTCCCCAAGATTCCAAAAAATCCCCAAAAATCCCCAAAAAATCCCCAAAATCCCCGAAAAATCCCCCAAAAATCCCCCCAAGATTCCAAAAAATCCCCAAAAAATCCCCAAAATCCCTGAAAAATCCCCCAAAAATCCCCCCAAGATCCCAAAAAATCCCCAAAAATCCCCAAAAAATCCCCAAAAATCCCCGAAAAATCCCCCAAAATTCCCCCAAGATCCCCCAAAAATCCCCAAAAATCCCCAAAAAATCCCCAAAATCCCAAAAAATCCCCCAAAAATCCCCCCAAGATCCCAAAAAATCCCCAAAAATCCCCAAAATTCCCCAAAAATCCCCAAAAAATCCCCAAAAAATCCCCAAAAATCCCCCAAATCCCAAAAAAAATCCCCAAAAATCTCCAAAATTCCCCAAAAATGCCCCCAAAAATCCCCCCAAGATCCCAAAAAATCCCCAAAAATCCCCAAAAAATCCCCAAAAATCCCCAAAAAATCCCCAAAAATCCCCCAAATCCCAAAAAAAATCCCCAAAAATCTCCAAAATTCCCCAAAAATGCCCCCAAAAATGCCCCCAAGATCCCAAAAAATCCCCAAAAATCCCCAAAAAATCCCCAAAAATCTCTCAAAAACCCCCAAAAAATCCCCAAAAAATCCCGAAAATCCCCCAAATTCCCCCAAACTTCCCCAAAACCTCACCCATGGCTGCGCGCAGGGCGGGCGGGCGCCGCCCCTCCCCCCCCCGCACGCACAGCAGGTACACAGGAGCTCCGGTGGCCATGATGGCCACGCCTATGCCGCACACCACAGGCTCCGCCCACGCCGAGAAGAGCAGCAGAGCTCCCCAGAAGAGCAGGTAGATCGCCGGGAAGAGCAGGTTCACCTGCGGAGGGGGAGGGGCCGGGGGAGGGGGCGGGGGGAGGGGGAGGGGAGGAGGGGAGGGCGTGGGAAAAGTTTTTTTTAATGAATGGAGAGCATGGGAAAAAATTTTTTTGTGAATGGAAGGCGTGGGAAAGTTTTTTTTTTTGAATGGAGAGCATGGGAAAGTTTTTTTTAATGAATGGAGAGCATGGGAAAAAATTTTTTTATGAATGGAAGGCGTGGGAAAGTTCTTTATTTATGAATGGAAGACATGAGAATATTTTTTTTGTGAATGGAAAACAGGGGAAAGTTTTTTTTTGTGAATGGAAGGCGTGGGAAAAGATTTTTTTGTGAATGGAGGAAGTGGGAAAGGTTTTTTTATGAATGGAAAATGTGAGAAAGTTTTTTTTTATGAATGGACGACATGGGAAAAAATTTTTTTATGAATAAAGGGCGTGGGAAAGTTTTTTATTTATGAATGGAAGACATGGGAAAAGATTTTTTTATGAACGGAAGACATGAGAATATTTTTTTTGTGAATGGAAAACGCGGGAAAGTTTTTTTTGTGAATGGAAGGTGTGGGAAAGTTTTTTTTTTGAATGGAGAGCATGGGAAAGTTTTTTTTAATGAATGGAGAGCATGGGAAAAAATTTTTTTAGGAATGGAAGGCGTGGGAAAAGTTCTTTTTATGAATGGAGAGCATGGGAAAAGATTTTTTTGTGAATGGAGAGCGTGGGAAAATTTTTTTTTTCGGAATAGACGATGTGGGAAAAGCTTTTTTTATGAATGGAGGGCGCGGGAAAGTTTTTTTTTCATGAATGGAGAGCGTGAGAAAGTTTTTCTTATGAATGGAGGGCGTGGGAAACTTTTTTTCGTGAATGGAAGGGCGTGGGAAAGTTTTTTTTTCATGAATGGAGAGAGTGAGAAAGTCTTTTTTATGAATGGAAGGCGTGGGAAAGTTTTTTTTTGTGAATGGTGGGCGTGGGAAAATTTTTTTTTTTAATAGATGGCGTGGGAAAGTTTTTTTTAATGAATGATGGGCGTGGGAAAGTGTTTTTTGGGAATGGAAGGTCTGGGAAAAGATTTTTTTATGAATGGAAAATGTGAGAAAGTTTTTTTTTTATGAATGGACGACATGGGAAAAAATTTTTTTATGAATAAAGGGCGTGGGAAAGTTTTTTATTTATGAATGGAAGACATGGGAAAAGATTTTTTTATGAACGGAAGACATGAGAATATTTTTTTTGTGAATGGAAAACGCGGGAAAGTTTTTTTTGTGAATGGAAGGTGTGGGAAAAGTTCTTTTTATGAATGGAGAGCATGGGAAAGTTTTTTTTATGAATGGAGGGCGTGGGAAAGTTTTTTTTATGAATGGAGGGTGTGGGAATTTTTTTTTTTGTGAATGGAGGGCGTGGGAAAGTTTTTTTATGAATGCAGAGCGTGGGAAAATGTTGGGGTGTCAATGGGAGACATTAGAAAGGTTTTTTTTATGAATGGAAATGCAGAAAGGATTTTTTTTGTGAATAGAAAGCGTGGGAAAGTTTTTTTTAATGAATGAAGAAGGTGGGAAAGGTTTTTTTTATGAATGGAGAGCGTGGGAATGGTTTTTTTTAATGAATGAAGGGCGTGGGAAACTCCAGAATGGGCAATTTTATCAATGGACGGCGTGGGAAAATCTTGGGGAATATTTTTTGATCAATGGAGGGTGTGGGAAAAGTTTTTTTTGTGAATGGAGGGCGTGGGAAAGTTTTTTTTTATGAATGGAGGGCGTGGGAAAATTTTTTTTCTCGGAATAGACGGTGTGGGAAAAGCTTTTTTTATGAATGGAGGGCGCGGGAAAGCTTTTTTTTCATAAATGGAGAGCGTGGGAAAGTTTTTCTTATGAATAGAGGGCGTGGGAATTTTTTTTTTTGTGAATGGAAAGCGTGGGAATGTTTTTCTTTTAATGAATGAAGGGCGTGGGAAAGTTTTTTTAATGAATCATGGGCGTGGGAATTTTTTTTTTGTGAATGGAGGGCATGGGAAAAGATTTTTTTGTGAATGGAGGGCGTGGAAAAATTCTTTTTTGGGAATAGACGGTGTGGGAAAAGCTTTTTTTATGAATGGAGGGCGCGGGAAAGCTTTTTTTTATGAATGGAGAGCGTGAGAAAGTTTTTTTTGTGAATGGAGGGCGTGGGAAAAGTTTTTTTTGTGAATGGAAAGCGTGGGAAAAGATTTTTTTGTGAATGGAAAGCGTGGGAAAAGATTTTTTTGTGAATGGAAGGCGTGGGAATGTTTTTCTTTTAATGAATGAAGGGCGTGGGAAAGTTTTTTTAATGAATCATGGGCGTGGGAATTTTTTTTTTTGGGATTGGAAGGCGTGGGAAAGTTTTTTTGTGAATGGAAGTCGTGGGAAAAGATTTTTTTATGAATGGAAAATGTGAGAAAGTTTTTTTTTTTATGAATGGACGACATGGGAAAGTTTTTTTTGTGAATGGAGAGCATGGGAATGTTTTTCTTTTAGTGAATGAAGGGCATGGGAAAGTTTTTTTTGGGAATGGAAGACATAGGAAAAGCTTTTTTTATGAATGGAGAGTGTGAGAAAGTTTTTTTTATGAATGGAGGGCGTGAGAAAGTTTTTTTCGTGAATGGAAGGGCGTGGGAAAGTTTTTTTTTTAATGAATGAAGGGCGTGGTTTAGTCTCTATGAGGGGGCGTGGTTTAATCTCCAAAAGGGGTGTGGCTTCCCGGACAAAGTGGGCGTGGTTTTTCCACAAAAGGGGCGTGGTTTTATCTCCAAAAAGGGGCGTGGTTCCCCCAAAAGGGGTGTGGTTTAATCGCAAAAGGGGGCGTGGCTTCTGGAGAAACGGGGCGTGGTTTCTCAAAAGGGGCGTGGTTCCCCAAAAGGGGAGTGGCTTCCTGGCAAAGGGGGGTGTGGCTTTGGGACAAAAGGGGCGTGGTTCCCCCTAAAAATGGGCGTGGTCCCCCAAAAGGGGCGTGGTTTTATCCCCAAAAGTGGGCGTGGTTTGTGACTAAAAGGGGCGTGGTTTCTCAAAATGGGAGTGGCTCCTGGACAAAGCGGGCGTGGTTTGTGACAAAGGGGGCGTGGTTCCCGAAAGGGGCGTGGTTTAATCCCAAAAAGGGGCGTGGCTTCCAAAGTGGGCGTGGTTTCTCAAAAAGGGGTGTGGCTTATAACAAAGGGGGCGTGGTTTCCCAAGAAAGGGGCGTGGTTTAATCGCAAAAAGGGGTGTGGCTTCCGTACAAAAGGGGCGTGGTTTGTGACTAAAAGGGGCGTGGTTTGTGACTAAGGGGGCGTGGCTCCCCCAAAAGGGGCGTGGTTTGATCTCAAAAGGGGGCGTGGCTTCCAGAGAAATGGGGTGTTGTTTGTGAGAAAAGGGGCGTGGCTTCTCAAAAGGGGCGTGGTTTAATCCCAAAAAGGGGTGTGGCTTCCGTGCAAAAGGGGTGTGGTTTGTGACTAAGGGGGCGTGGTTTCTCAAAAAGGGGCGTGGTCCCCCAAAGGGGCGTGGTTTGTGACTAAAGGGGCGTGGTTTAATCTTTAAAGGGGCGTGGCTTCCTAAAAGGGGCGTGGTTTAATCTCAAAAAGGGGCGCGGTTTCCATTAAAAAGGGGCGTGGTTACTAAAGGGGCGTGGTTTCTCAAAAAGGGGCGTGGTTCCCCCCAAAGGGGCGTGGTTTGTGACAAAAGGGGCGTGGTTTCCCAGAAGGGGCATGGTTCTCCAAAGTGGGCGTGGCCTTGTGACAAAAGGGGCGTGGCTTAATATCAAAAAGGGGCGTGGTTTATCTAAAAAAGAAGCGTGGTTTCCCCAAAAGGGGCGTGGCTTCCATACAAAAAGGGGCGTGGTTTCCCAAATGGGGCGTGGTTTTCCCCAAAAGGGGAGTGGCTTCCTGGCAAAGGGGGGCGTGGCTTTGTGACAATAGGGGCGTGGTTTTCCCCAAAAGGGGCGTGGTTCCCCAAAAGGGGCGTGGTTTGATCTCCAAAAGGGGCGTGTTTCCCCAAAAGGGGCGTGGTTTGTGCTAAAAGGGGCGTGGTTTTCCCAAAAGGGGCGTGGTTTCCCTTACAACGGGGCGTGGTTTCCCAAGAAGAGGCGTGGTTTTATCTCCAAAAGGGGCGTGGTTTTCCCAAAAGGGGCGTGGTTTTCCCAAAAGGGGCGTGTCTCCCCCCAAAAGGAGCGTGGTTTTATCTCCAAAAGGGGCGTGGTTTCCCCAAAAGGGGCGTGGTTTTCCCCAAAAGGGGCGTGGTTTTATCTCCAAAAGGGGCGTGGTTTCCCCAAAAGGGGCGTGGTTTCCCTTACAACGGGGCGTGGTTTGTGACTAAAAGGGGCGTGGTTTGTTACTAAAGGGGCGTGGTTCCCCAAAAGGGGCGTGTCCTACCCTGATGGGGCGGGGCAGCTGGGGCTCCCTCCAGCGCAGCAGCAGCAGCCCAGCCACGGTGACGCCGTACCACAGGTAATTAACGAAGCCCACGTAATTAATCAGCGTGTAGATGTCGCCGGTCACCAGCATCAGCAGCGTGGAGACGCACTGCGGAAAGGGGCGGGGCTTAGGCGGGGACACGCCCACCGGGACACGCCCACCGGGACACGCCCACAATTCCCACGAAATTACTAAAATTTGGCTTCCTTTCCCCTTTTTTCCCCAATTTTTTGGCAGTTTTTGTGGTTCTTTTCCCATTTTTTCCCCCATTTTTTTTTCTTTTTTTTTTGCTTTTTTTCCCAATTTTTTTCGGCTTTTTTTCCCAATTTTTTTCCTTTTTTTGGGGTTTTTTTGGGGGTTTTTTTCCCGTTTTTTTCCCATTTTTTGGCTTTTTCTGGTCATTTTTTCCTCATTTTCCTTGCCATTCTTCACCTTTTCCTTTCACCATTTTTTCCCAATTCTTTCCCCAATTTTTCCCCTTTTTTTTCCCTTTCTTTTGCGTTTTTTTCCCTATTTTTTGGCTTTTTCTGATCACTTTTTCCTCATTTTTCTTGACATTTTTCACCTTTCCCTTTCACCATTTTTCCCCATTTTTTCCTCATTTTTTCCCCACCAGCATCAGCAGCGTGGAGACGCACTGCGGAAAGGGGCGGGGCTTAGGCGGGGACACGCCCACCGGGACACGCCCACCGGGACACGCCCACAACGCCCACAATTCGGCTTTTTTCCCCCATTTTTTGGCACTTTTTTCGTGTTTTTTTCCCATTTTTTCCCCATTTTTCCCCCATTTTTTGGCACTTTTTTTGTGTTTTTTCCCCATTTTTTGGCACTTTTTTCTTGATTTTTTCCCATTTTTTCCCCAATTTTTTCACCATTTTTTGATTTTTTTCCCCCAATTTTTAGCACTTTTCTGTAGGTTTTTGCCCATTTTTTCCCCATTTTTTGCCCAATTTTCACCTTTTTTTTTCTTAAATTCCCCAAAATCCCCAGAATTCCCCCCAAATCTCCTCACCATTTTTTCCCATTTCTTCCCCCATTTTTCCCCCATTTTTTCCCCATTTTTCCCCATTTTTTCGCCATATTTTCCCCATTTCTCACCCAATTTTTTCCATTTTTTTTTTGCCCAATTCCCCAAATTCTCCTTTTTCACCCCAAATCTCCTCACCATTTTCCCCATTTTTTCCCCATTTTTTCACCGTATTTTCCCCATTTTTTGCCTTTTTTTACCCTATTTTCACCAATTTTTCGCCATATTTTCCTCATTTCTCACCCGATTTTCTCCATTTTTTTTTGCCGAATTGCCCAAAATCCCCAGAATTCTCCCCAAATCCTCTCACCATTTTTCCCCATTTTTTCCCATTTCTTCCCCCATTTTTTCCTCCTGTATTTCCCATTTTTTCACCATTTTTTTGCCATTTTTCGCCATTTTTTCGCCATATTTTCCCCATTTCTCGCCCGATTTTCTCCATTTTTTTTTTCAAATTCCCCATTTTTTCCCAAAATCCCCAGAATTCTCCCCAAATCTCCTCCTCACCGTGAGCAGCAGGGCAGGCACGGGGGTGTGGCGCCTCAGGTGGATCATGGCCAGCAGCGCCGGCAGGTGACCCTCGCGAGCGCCCGCGTAGAACAGCCTGTGACGTCATCGGTGACGTCATCGTGACGTCATCAGCACCATCATCAGTGACGTCATCAGTCCCCGGGGAAGGAAGGAATGCGAGGAAAAGTTAGAAAATTGGGGTGAGAATGGGAAAATTTGGGAAAATTTGGGGGAAATTTGGGGAAACTTTGGGGAAAATTTGGGAAAAAAAAGGGAAAATTTGGGAAAATTTGGGGGAAAAAAGGGAAAATTTGGGGAAATTTCAGGAAAATTTGGGGAAAATTTGGGGAAAATTCAGGAAAAAAAAGGGAAAATTTGGGGAAAATTTGGGGAAAAAAAAGGAAAATTTGGGGAAAAAAAGGGAAAATTTGTGGAACATTTGGGGGAAATTTGGGGAAAATTTCAGGAAAATTTGGGGAAAATTTAGGGCAAATTTGGGGAAAATTTGGGGGAAATTTGGGAAAAATTTGGGGAAAACTTGGGGAAAATTTGGGGAAATTTGGGGAAAATTTCAGGAAAATTTGGGGAAAATTTGGGGAAATTTCAGGAAAATTTGGGGGAAATTTCAGGAAAATTTCGTGAAAATTTGGGGAAAATTTCAGGAAAATTTGGGGAAATTTCAGGAAAATTTGGGGAAATTTCAGGAAAATTTGGGGAAAATTTGGGGAAAATTTCAGGAAAATTTGGGGAAAATTTGGGAAAAATTTCAGGAAAATTTGGGGAAAATTTAGGGCAAATTTGGGGAAAATTTGGGGGAAATTTGGGAAAAATTTGGGGAAAACTTGGGGAAAATTTGGGGAAATTTGGGGAAAATTTCAGGAAAATTTGGGGGAAATTTCAGGAAAATTTGGGGGAAATTTCAGGAAAATTTCGTGAAAATTTGGGGAAATTTCAGGAAAATGTGGGGAAATTTCAGGAAAATTTGGGGAAAATTTAAGGAAAATTGGGGGAAATTTGGGGAAAATTTGGGGAAAAAAGGGAAAATTTGGGGAAAATTTCAGGAAAATTTGGGGAAATTCGGGGAAAATTTGGGTGAGAATGGGAAAATTTGGGGAAAATTTGGGGAAAAAAGGGGAAAATTTGGGGAAAATTTGGGGAAATTGCAGGAAAATTTGGGGAAAATTTGGGGAAATTTCAGGAAAATTTGGGGGAAATTTCAGGAAAATTTCGTGAAAATTTGGGGAAAATTTCAGGAAAATTTGGGGAAAATTTGGGGGAAATTTGGGAAAAAAAAGGGAAAATTTGGGGGAAATTTGGGGAAATTTGGGGAAAAATTGGGGAAAATTTCAGGAAAATTTGGGGGAAATTCGGGGAAAATTTCAGGAAAATTTGGGGAAAATTTCAGGAAAATTTGGGGGAAACTTGGGGGAAATTTGGGGAAGATTTGGGAAATTCTGGGTAAAAAAGGGGAAGTTGGAGGAAAAACGGCAAAATTTGGGGTAAAATGGGGAAATTTGGGGAAAAGCGCGGAAATGTGGCGGAAAAAGAGAAAATTTGGGAGGAAAACGAGAAAGTTGGAGGGAAAAAAGAGAAATTTTGGGAAAAATTTAAAAATTGAGGGAAAAACGGAAAATTTGGGGGGGGAAATCAACAAAAAAATGGAAAAATTTCGGGGAAAATTTGGGAAAAATCAGGAAAAATTGGGGAAAAATGAGGGAAAATCAGGAAAAATTGGGGAAAATTCAGGAAAATTAGGGAAAATTCAGGAAATTTTGGGGATTTTGATGCAAAAAAGCTAAGATTTTAGGGAAAATTGAAAAGAAAATACAGAAAATTTGGGGAAAAACACCAAAATTTCAGGGAAAATTCGGGAAAAATTGGGGAAAAATCAGGAAATTTGGGGAAATTTGGGGAAATTTTGGGAAAATTTGGGGAAAAAAGGAAGTTTGGGAGGAAAAGGGGAAAATATGGGGGAAAAATGTGGAAATTGGGGAAGAATTGGGGGAATTTGGGAAAGAGAAAAATTCCGGGGAACAATGGGAAAATTTGAGGGAAAAAAGGCAAAAATCGACAAAAAAAGCCAAAAAATCAGGGGAAAACGGGGAAAAATGGGGAAAAATCGGGAAATTTTGGGAAAATTTTGGGTATTTGGGAAAACTCGGGGAAATTTGGGAAAATTCGGGGAACAATGGGAAAATTCGAGGGAAAAAAGGGAAAAATCGACAAAAAAAGGCCAAAAAATCAGGGAAAAATGGGGAAAAATTGGGAAAAAATCAGGGAAAATCAGGAAAACTCGGGGAAATTTGGGGAAATTTTGGGAAATTTTGGGAATTTTGGGGAATTCTGACCTGGAGCAGGTGAAGAGGGAGCCAGGATGGAGAAATTTGGGGTGAAAAACAAAAAAAAAAAAAAAAGCCAAAAATTTGGGGAAAACCAGAGAAATTTTGGGAAAAATCGGGGAAATTTCGGGGAAATTTTGGGAAATTTTGGGAAAAGAAGTGAAAATTGGAAGGAAAATGGCAAAATTTGGGGAAAAATGGGGAAATTTGGGGAAAAGCAGGGAAATGTGGTGGAAAAAGAGAAAATTTGGGAGGAAAATGTGAAAGTTTGAGGGAAAAAAGAGAAGTTTTGGGAAAAACTAAAAAATTGAGGAAAAAATGGAAAATTTGGGGGGAAAATCAATTCAAAAAATGGAAAAAATTCGGGGAAAATTTGGGAAAAATCAGGAAAAATTGGGGAAAAATGAGGGAAAATCAGGAAAAATTGGAAAAATTCAGGAAAATCAGGGAAAATTCAGGAAATTTTGGGGATTTTGATGCAAAAAAGCTAAGATTTTAGGGAAAATTGAAAGGAAAATACAGAAAATTTGCGGAAAAACACCAAAATTTCGGGAAAAAAATTAGGAAAAATTGGGAAAAATCAGGAAATTTGGGGAAAACTCGGGGAAAATTTGGGAAAATTTGGGAAAAAAGGAAGTTTGGGAGGAAAAAGGGAAAATATGGGGGAAAAATGTGGAAATTGGGGAAGAATTGGGGGAATTTGGGAAAGAGAAAAATTCCGGGGAACAATGGGAAAATTTGAGGGAAAAAAGGGAAAAATCGACAAAAAAAAGCCAAAAAAATCAGGGAAAAATGGGGAAAAATCAGGAAATTTTGGGAAAATTTTGGGAATTTTGGGAAAACTCGGGGAAATTTGGGAAAATTCGGGGAACAATGGGAAAGTTTGAGGGAAAAAAGGGAAAAATTGACAAAAAAAGGCCAAAAAATCAGGAAAAATGGGGAAAAATTGGGAAAAAATCAGGGAAAATCAGGAAAACTCGGGGAGATTTTGGGGAAATTTGGGAATTTTGGGAATTTTGGGAATTTT
Source organism: Acanthornis magna (assembly GCA_036785705.1). Taxonomy (NCBI): domain Eukaryota; kingdom Metazoa; phylum Chordata; class Aves; order Passeriformes; family Acanthizidae; genus Acanthornis; species Acanthornis magna. The sequence continues at coordinate 67,387 of JAWUZG010000602.1, forward strand.
GGGGAATTCTGACCTGGAGCAGGTGAAGAGGGAGCCGTTGACGCCGCCGAAGGTGGAGAGAGCGACGGCGATTGGCATCAGCCAAGCCACAGGGCCGAGCACCTTCTGACCGAACGTCTGCGCCGCGAATTCCGGAAAATTCCGGGGAATTCCAGGAGAAATTCCGGGAAATCCAAGGGGAAAAATCCAAGGGGAAAAAATCCGGAAAATTCCGGGAAATTCCGGAAGAAATTCCGGAAAATCCAAGGGGAAAAAATCCAGGAAATTCCGGGAAATTCCAGAAGAAATTCCGGGAAAATCCAGGGGGAAAATCCAGGAAATTCCAGAAAAAAATCCGGGAAAATCCGGAAAATTCCGGGAAATTCCAGAAGAAATTCCAGGAAAATCCAGGGGAAAAAATCGGGGAAATTCCGGAAAATTCCAGAAGAAATTCCGGGAAATTCCAGAAAAAAATCCGGGAAAATCCGGAAAATTCCGGGAAATTCCAGAAGAAATTCCAGGAAAATCCGGGAAATTCCAGAAGAAATTCCAGGAAAATCCAGGGGGAAAAATCGGGGAAATTCCAGAAAATTCCAGAAGAAATTCCGGGAAATTCCAGAAAAAAATCCGGGAAAATCCAGGGGGAAAAAACGGGAGTTTCCAGAAAATTCCAGGGGGAAAAAAAAAAAAAATCCGGGAAAATCCAGAAAAAATTCCGGGAAATTCCAGAAGAAATTCCAGGAAAATCCAGGGGAAAAGAATCCAGGAAATTCCGGGAAATTCCGGAAAATTCCAGGAGACACCCCAGGGAATTCCAGAAAATTCCAGAAGAAATTCCGGAAAATTCCGGGAAATTCCAGAAGAAATTCCAGGAAAATCCAGGGGGGAAAAAATCGGGGAAATTCCAGAAAATTCCAGAAGAAATTCCGGGAAAATCCACGGGGGAAAAATCCGGGAAATTCCAGGAAAAAAATCCAGAATGGAAGAAAGAAAGAAAAAGAAAGAAAAAAAAGAAAGAAAGAAAAAAGAAAAAGGAAAAGAAAAAGAAAATGAAAAAGAAAAAAAAAGAAAAGAAGAAAAAAGAAAAAGAAAAAGAAAAAGAAAAAGAAAAAGAAAAAGAAAGAAAATAAATTTAAAAAGAAAAATAAAGAAAAAGAAAAGAAAAAGAAAAAACAAAATGAAACAAAAAGAGAAAGAAAAAAAAAGAAAAAAGAAAAAAGGAAAGAAAAAAAGAAAATTCCATCAGTTTCCAGAACATTCCACTCAATTCGCAAACATTTCTATAAAATTCTACCAAATTCTATCAATTCCCTCGAGATTTTTATCGATTTCTATCAAATTTCCGTCACGTTCTCCAAAATTTCCATTCAATTCCAGAAAATTCCCAAAGATTTCCATTAAATTCCCAAAGATTTCTATAAAATTCTATCAAATTCTCTCAAATTCCCCAATTTTTCCTCAATTTCTCCCCCGAATTTCACCATTTTTGCTCTAAAATCGCCATTTTTTTGCCTTTTTTCCCCAAATTTTGGCTCCCAGGAGTGTCCCAAAATTCCAATTTCAATTTCTCTAAATTTCCCAATTTTTTTTTCCGTTTTTCCTCCTAAATTCGCCTTTTTTTCACCGATTTTCTCCATTTCTTCACCATTTTTTCACCAATTTTCGCCATTTTTTCACTATTTTTTCCCAAATTTTCACCATTTCTCCCCAAATTCCTCTTCCCAAAATTTCCATTCAAACTCCCCCAAATTTCACCATTTTTGGGCCATTTTTTATTGGATTTTCGTCATTTTTTGTTGGATTTTTGCCATTTCTTTGCCATTTTTCCCTCAATTTTCACAATTTTTTCACCATTTTTTCCCAAATTTTCACCATTTTTCCCCAAATTTTGGCTCTCAGGTGCATCCCACAACTCTCATTTTAATTCCTCCATTTTCCCTCGAAATTTCCTCATTTTTCCCCCAATTTTCTCCATTTCTTCGTCATTTTTTAACGGATTTTCGCCATTTTTTCACCGTTTTTCGCCATTTTTTCGCCCTTTTTTCCCAAATTTTCACCATTTCTCCCCAAATTCCTCTCTCCTAAATTTCCATTCAAATTCCCCCAAATTCCCTTGGATTTTCCTCATTTTTCTCCGTTTTTTCACCATTTTTTCACCATTTTTTCTCTTAAAATCGCCATTTTTTCACCGATTTTCACCATTTTTTCACCATTTTTCCCCAAATTTTCACCTTTTCTCCCCAAATTTTGGCTCTCAGGAGCATCCCACAATTCCCATTTTAATTCCTCCATTTTCCCTCGAAATTTCCTCATTTTTCCCCCAATTTTCTCCATTTCTTCGCCATTTTTTCACCGATTTTCGCCATTTTTTCACCGATTTTCGCCATTTTTTCACCGATTTTCGCCATTTTTTCGCCGTTTTTTCCCGAATTTTCCCTTTTTCTCCCCAAATTTGGCTCACCACGGCCACGGCGTCGCTCTCGAGGATCTCCTGGGGGCTCATGGCTGCCAGGTAAGCCACGTTGGCTGCCACGTACAGGAAAGTCACCAGCGGGATGGAGATGGCGATGGCCCGAGGGAGATTCCTGAAAAATTGACCCAAAATTCAGGAAATTTACCCCAAAATTATCGGGAAAACATCGAGGGGTGGTCAGGGGTGGTGAAAATGTCAAAAAAACCCAAAAAAAACCCCCCAAAAATCTGAAATTCCTATGTAAAAAAAAACCAAAAAAAGCCTCAAAATTACTCCAAAAATTGCCCCAGAATTGAACAAAAATTACCCAAAATTGAGCCAAAATTGACTGAAAATTATCCTAAAAATTGACTCAGAATTGACCGAAAAATGACCCAAAAATTGAGCCAAAATTGACCCAAAATTGCTCCAAAAAGAATAAAAATTGAGCAAAAATTGACCCCAAAATTGACCCAAAATTGAATCAAAATTGACTCAAAATTGACCCAAAAATCACAAAAATTGAGCCACAAGTATCCCAAAAATTGACTCAAAATTGACCCAAAATTGGCCAAAAAATTGACACAAAATTGACCCAAAATTGACTCAAAATAGACCAAAAAAATCACAAAAATTGAGCCAAAATTGATGAAATTTACCCCAAAATTATCAGGAAAATATCGAGGGGTGGTCAGGGGTGGTGAAAATGTCAAAAAAACAAAAAAAAACCCCAAAAAATTGACTCAAAATTGACCAAAAATTGCTCCAAAAAGAACAAAAATTGAGCAAAAATTGACCTAAAAATTGACACAAAAATTGACACAAAATTGACCCAAAAAGTCACAAAAATTGAGCCACAAGTGACCCAAAAATTGACACAAAATTGACCCAAAATTGACTCAAAATTGACCCAAAAAATCACAAAAATTGAGCCACAAGTGACCCAAAAATTGACTCAAAATTGAGCAAATTTAACCCAAAAAAAACCCCCAAAAATCCCCAAAGAAATTGGAAAAAAATTCCCCAAAAAATCCCCAAAAAATTTGAAAAGAAAAATTGGCAAAAAATCGGAAAAAGTCCCAAAAAAAATTCAGAAAAAGACCCCAAAAAATTTAAAAAAAAAAAAACAAACCAAAAATTCCCAAAAGATCTCTCAAAATATTGAAAATAATGCCCGCAAAATCCATAAAATTGAAAAAAAATCCGCAAAAAATACGGAAAAATAAAACAAAAAAAACCCCAAAAAAAACCGGAAAAAATTGGAGAAAAATCCGAAAAAAATTGGAAAAAAATTCCAAAAAAAATCGGAAAAAAGTCAGAAAAAAATTGGAAAAAAATTCCAAAAAATCAGAAAAAAATTGAAAAAAATCGGAAAAAAATCGGAAAACATCAGAAAAAATAGAAAAAAAAAAATCCAAAAAAATTCAAAAAAATTGAAAAATTGAAAAAATTCCCAAAAAAATCAGAAAAAAATTGAAAAAAATCGGGAAAAAATCGAATAAAAATTGGAAAAAAATCGAAAAAAAATCAGAAAAAAATCGAAAAAAATCAGAAAAAAAATCAGGAAAAAGATCGGAAAAATTCCAAAAGAAATCACTAAAAAAACAGAATAAATCAGAAAAAAATCGAAAAAAATTCAGAAAAAATTGGAAAAAATCGAAAAAAAATCAGGAGAAAACCCAGAAAAAATTGGAAAAAAAATCGAAAAAAAATCGGAAAAAATGGGAAAAATTCAAAAAAAATCAGAAAAAAATCAGAAAAATTCCAAAAAAAAAATCAGAAAAAAATCAGAAAAAAAATCCCAAAAAATCAGAAAAAAGTCAGAAAAAAATCAGAAAAAAATCCCAAAAAATCAGAAAAAAATCAGAAAAAAATCAGAAAAAAATCCCCAAAAAATCAGAAAAAAATCAGAAAAAAAATCAGAAAAAAATCCCCAAAAAATCCCAAAAAATCAGAAAAAAATCAGAAAAAAATCCCCAAAAAATCCCAAAAAATCAGAAAAAATTCAGAAAAAAATCCAAAAAAATCAGAAAAAAGTCAGAAAAAAATCAGAAAAAAATCCCAAAAAATCAGAAAAAAACTCCCAAAAAATCAGAAAAAAATCAGAAAAAAACCAGAAAAAAATCAGAAAAAAATCCCAAAAAATCAGAAAAAAATCAGAAAAAAATCAGAAAAAAATCCCAAAAAATCAGAAAAAAATCAGAAAAAAATCAGAAAAAAACCAGAAAAAAATCCCCAAAAAATCCCAAAAAATCAGAAAAAAATCAGAAAAAAATCCCAAAAAATCAGAAAAAAATTCCCAAAAAATCAGAAAAAAATCAGAAAAAAATCAGAAAAAAATGGGAAAAATTCCGAATAAAATCCCCAAAAAAATCCCCAACTAAAAAAATAGAAAGGTCTCTTACTTCTGCGGCTCCTGGAGCTCCTCGGTGACATAGTTGAGGAAGTTCCACCCTCCGTAGGCGAAGGATCCTTGCAGCAGCGCCAGGAACACAGGCCCCGCCCCCAGGCCTGGCCCCGCCCCCTGCGCTGGCCCCGCCCCCAGGCCTGGCCCCGCCCCCTGCCCTGGCCCCGCCCCCTGCGCTGGCCCCGCCCCCTGCCCCGCCCAGGGCTGGAAGGCTTGCGAGGGGCGGAGCCAGAAGTGTTCACCTGGGGAGGGAAATAAATAAGGGAGATTTAGGGAATTTGGAGATTTTTTTTTTTTTTAGCATTTTTTTCTGATTTTTTTTAGGATTTTTTTGAAAAAAATTGTAGGGATTTTTTTTCGGATTTTTAAAAAAAATTTTGGCGATTTTTTTAGGATTTTTTAGTGATTTTTTTAGGATTTTTTTAAGGACTTTTTCTGATTTTTTCGGATTTTTTAGTGATTCTTTTCAGATTTTTTTCCTGATTTTTTATGGGCTTTTTCCTGATTTTTCAGTGATTTTTTTCTGATTTTTTTACAATTTTTTTCGGATTTTTTTCGGATTTTTTTCTGATTTTTCAGTGATTTTTTCCTGAATTTTTAGGATTTTTAAAAAAAATTTTTAGGGATTTTTTTAGGATTTTTTAGGATTTTTTTCTGATTTTTTAGGGTTTTTTAGCGATTTTTTTAGGATTTTTCAGTGATTTTTTTCTGATTTTTCACTGATTTTTTCCTGACTTTTTAGTGATTTTTTCTAATTTTTTAGTGATTTTTTCCTGATTTTTTAGTGATTTTTTTCTGATTTTTTAGTGATTTTTTTGGGGTTTTTAGTGATTTTTTTCCTGATTTTTCAGTGATTTTTTTAGGATTTTTTGAGGATTTTTTCGGATTTTTTCGTGATTTTTTCCGGATTTTTTCCTGATTTTTTTAGTGATTTTTTTTCTGATTTTTTGGATTTTTTTAGTGATTTTTTTTTCTGATTTTTTAGGGTTTTTTTTCTGGGTTTTTTCGGATTTTTTCCTCATTTTTCAGTGATTTTTTTAGGATTTTTTTAAGGTTTTTCCCCAAATTTCCCATCTTTTTACCCAAAATCCCTTTCCCCCTAAAATCCTCATTCTTTTCTTCTCTAAAAATTACATTTTTCTTCATAAAATTCCCATTTTTTCACCCAAAAACTTCATTTTTCGCCTAAAAACTCCATTTCTTCACCCAAATTTTCCATTTTTTCTCCCCAAATTCCCATTTTTTCCCATTTTTTTCCCAAAATCTCCTTTTCCCCTAAAATCCTGATTTTTTCCCCTTTTAAAAACGCCAATTTTTTGCGTAAAAAACCATTTTTCCCTCTAAAAACTTCATTTTTTCTCCTAAAAACTCCATTTCTTCACCCAAAATTTCCTTTTTTTCTCCCAAAATTCCCATTTTTCCCCAAAATCTCCTTTTCCCCTAAAATCCTGAATTTTCCCCTTCTAAAAATGCCAATTTTTTACGTAAAAAAAAACCATTTTTCCCTCTAAAAACTTCATTTTTTGGCCTAAAATCTTCAATTTTCCACCAAAAAACTTCATTTTTTCGCCTAAAAACTCCATTTCTTCGCCCAAATTTTCCATTTTTTCGCCCAAAATTCCCTTTTTTCCCCAAAATCTCCTTTTCCCCCCAAAATCCTCATTTTTCCCCTTCTAAAAACGCCAATTTTTGTGTAAAAAACCATTTTTCCCTCTAAAAACTTCATTTTTTCTCCTAAAAACTCCATTTCTTCACCCAAATTTTCCGTTTTTTCTCCCAAAATTCCCATTTTTTCCCATTTTTTTCCCAAAATCTCCTTTTCCCCTAAAATCCTGATTTTTTCCCCTTTTAAAAACGCCAATTTTTTGCGTAAAAAACCATTTTTCCCTCTAAAAACTTCATTTTTTGGCCTAAAATCCTCAATTTTCCACCTAAAAACTTCATTTTTTCGCCTAAAAACTCCATTTCTTCACCCAAATTTTCCATTTTTTCTCCCAAAATTCCCATTTTTTCCCATTTTTTCCCAAAATCTCCTTTCCCCCCTCAAATCCTGATTTTTTCCTTTCTAAAAACACCAATTTTTTGCCCAAAAAAACCATTTTTCCCTCTAAAAACTTCATTTTTTCACCTAAAAACTCCATTTCTTCACCCAAATTTTCCGTTTTTTCTCCCAAAATTCCAATTTTTCCCCAAATCTCTTTTTCCCCCCAAAATCCTGATTTTTTCCCTTCTAAAAATGCCAATTTTTTGCTAAAAAAAACCCCATTTTTCCCTCTAAAATCTTCATTTTTTGGCCTAAAATCCTCAATTTTCCACCTAAAAACTCCATTTTTTCCCCCAAACTCCATTTTTTCTCCCAAAATTCCCATTTTTTCCCATTTTTTCCCAAAATCTCCTTTTCCCCCCAAAATCCTGATTTTTTCCCTTCTAAAAACGCCAATTTTTTGCCCAAAAATCCCATTTTTCCCTCTAAAAACTTCATTTTTTCACCTAAAAACTCCATTTCTTCACCCAAATTTTCCGTTTTTTCTCCCAAAATTCCAATTTTTCCCCAAAATCTCCTTTTCCCCCAAAATCCTCATTTTTCCCCTTCTAAAAACGCCAATTTTTTGCCCAAAAATCCCATTTTTCCCTCTAAAAACTTCATTTTTTCACCTAAAAACTTCATTTTTTCGCCCAAAAACTCCATTTCTTCACCCAAATTTTCCATTTTCCCTCCCGAAATTGCCGTTTTTTCCCCAAATTTCTCGTTTTTTGCCCCAAATCTCACCCTGAGCGATGAGCACGGCGCCGGCGCCGACGATGACGGCGAGCGCCAGGAGCTTCCCTGCCGTGAACACATCCTGGACCCGCGTGGCCCAGCGCACGCTGCCGCAGTTCACCCACGTCAGGAGCACTGGGAAAGGGAGAAATTAAAAAATTTGGGGTGAAAAAGCGAAATTTTGGTGAAAATCGGTGAAAAAAACGGCGAAAAAATGAGAAAAAATGGCTGAAATTGACCCAAAAATGACTCAAATTGACCCAAAATTGTGAGAAATTCACCCAAAACTCTGATAAATTGAGACAAAATTCAACCCAGGGGACACAGGTGAAAATTTGGGAAAAAATTTGAGGGAAAAAAGTGAAATTTTGGTGAAAATTGAGGAAAAATAGGGAAAATGAGAAAAAAAGGAAAAAATGGCCGAAAAATGGAGAAAATCCACCCCAAAATGGCCCAGCGCACGCTGCCGCAGTTCACCCACGTCAGGAGCACTGGGAAAAGGAGAAATTAAAAAATTTGGGGTGAAAAAATGAAATTTCGGTGAAAATCGGTGAAAAAATGGCGAAAAAATGAGAAAAAACGGAGGAAAAATGACTGAAATTGACCCAAAAATGACTCAAACTGACCCAAAATTGTGATGAATTGACCCAAAATTGTGTTAAATCCAAGCAGAATTCACTCCAGGAGAGACAAGAGAAAATCTGGGAAAAAATTTGAGGAAAAAAAGTGAAATTTCGGTGAAAATCGGTGAAAAAATGGTGAAAAAATGAGAAAAAACGGAGGAAAAATGACTGAAATTGACCCAAAAATGACTCAAATTGACCCAAAATTGTGATAAATTCACGCAAAATTGTGGTAAATTGAGACAAAATTCAACCCAGGGGACACAGGTGAAAATTTGGGAGAGGTTTTGGGGCAAAAAAGTGAAATTTTGGTGAAAATTGGAGAAAAAATGGTGAAAATATGAGAAAAAAACGGAGAAAAAATGACTGAGATTGAGCCAAAATTGTGATAATTTGACCCAAAATTGTGAGAAATTGAGAGGAAGTTCACCCCAGGTGAGACAGGAGAAAATTTGGGAAAAAAATTGAGGGAAAAAAGTGAAATTTTGGTGAAAATTGGGGGGAAAATGAGAAAAATGGGGAAAATGGCTCAAATTGACCCAAAATTGAGAGAAATTCACCCAAAATTGTGATAAATTGAGAGAAAATTCAACCCAGGGGAGACAGGAGAAAATTCGGGAAAAATTTGAGGAAAAAAAGTGAAATTTTGGCGAAAATCGGGGGAAAAACGGTGAAAAAATGAGAAAAAACGGAGGAAAAATGACTGAAATTGACCCAAAATTGAGAGAAATTCACCCAAAATTGTGAGAAATTGACCCAAAACTCTGATAAATTGAGAGGAAATTCAGCCCAGGTGAGACTGGAGAAAATTCGGGAAAAAATTTGAGGAAAAAAAGTGAAATTTTGGTGAAAATTGGAGAAAAAATGGTGAAAAAATGAGAAAAAAATGAGAAAAAATGGCTGAAATTGACCCAAAATTGAGAGAAATTCACCCAAAATTGAGAGAAATTCACCCAAAATTGTGATAAATTGAGAGGAAATTCACCCCAGGGGAGACAGGAGAAAATTCGGGAAAAAATTTGAGGAAAAAAAGTGAAATTTCGGTGAAAATTGGTGAAAAAACGGCGAAAAAAATGAGAAAAAAATGGAGAAAGAAGGACAAAAATTCATCCAAAATGAACATTTTTTTCACCTTTTTTTCAATTTTCACGGAATTTTTTTTTGGGAATTCCCAAATTTTGGGGATTTTTTTGGAAAATTCACAGAGAAAAAGAGCTCAGGTGAATCCCAAGTAAATTTTGGGTGAATTTGAGTCAATTTTGAGCCTTTTTTGGTGGATTTTTGCAATTTTTTTTGGCTGTTTTTTCACCGTTTCTCCGATTTTCACCCAATTTTTTTTTGGGAATTCCCAAATTTTGGGAATTTTTGGGATAATTCACAGACTCAGGTGACTCAGGTAATTCTCACGTGAATTTCACACAATTTTTTTGCAGATTTTCGCCAATTTTTCACCAATTTTTACCGTTTTTTCACCTTTTTTGCTCCGGATTTCGGATTTTTCCGGGGATTTTGTTTTGGAATTCCCAAATTTTGGGAATTTTTGGGATAATTCACAGACTCAGGCGGAAACCACAATCCTCAGGTGAATTTTGGGCAAATTTGAGTGAATCCTGAGCCTTTTTGGGTGCCATTTTCTCATTTTTTCGCCATTTTTTGAATTTTTCCCCAATTTTCGCCGAATTTTTTGGGGGAATTCCCAAATTTTGGGAATTTTTGGGATCCCTCACAGAGACAAACAACTCAGATGAATTTCACTTGAATTTTACTTCAATTTTAAGCCATTTTTTGCCATTTTATTACCGATTCTCATCATTTTTTCGCCATTTTCGCTGCGAATTTCGGATTTTTTCGGGGTTTTTTTTGGGAATTCCCAAATTTCGGGAATTTTTGGGATTTTTTGGGATCCCTCACCGACTCAGGTGAACTTCACATTAATTTTACTTCAATTTTAAGCCATTTTTTGCGATTTTATTACCGATTTTCGCCATTTTTTCGCCGTTTTCGCTGCGGATTTCGGATTTTCTCGGGGTTTTTTTTTGGGAATTCCCAAATTTCGGGGATTTTTGGGATTTTTTGGGGTAACTCACGCAGGCAGGCAGCAGCCAGGATCCTGTGGGCAGCCTCGGGGGTGCCGCAGGTTGGGAACAGAGGCTGCAGAACATAATTAGCGAAGGTCAGGGCGATCACGGCCTGGTTGGTCGGGTAGATCACCAGAACCGAGATCCAGAGGCGCAGGAATCTGGGGAGAAAAACAGAAAAATTGGGAAAAATGAGGAGGAGGGGAAAAGCAAAAAAAATCCGGCGAGAAACGCAAAAAATTGGGCGAAAAAACACCAAAATTCGGCTGAGAAACGGCGAAAAAAGCCGAAATTTTGCTGAAAAATGAGAAATAATTGCATTAAATTCACACCGGAAAAGGTCAGGAATTTTGGGGAAAAAAACCCAAAATATTGCTGAAAAAAACTCAAAAATTGTGTCAAAATCTCATTGCGATTCCACTGAAAATCGCCCGAAAATCTCATTTTTAAAACAACCAAAATCAGAGGAAAAAACCCCAAAAAATCCTGTTAAAAATCTAAATGAATCCCATTAAAATCACACTAAAATCCCTAAAAAAATCTCATTTTAAAAAACCCCAAAATCCTGGGGAAAAAAACCCAAAAATTTCACAAAAAAACCCTGAAAAATTCCATAAAAATTCTACTAAAAAACCCAAAAAATTGTGTCAAAATCTCATTGCGATTCCACTGAAAATCGCCCGAAAATCTCATTTTTAAAACAACTAAAATCAGAGAAAAAAAAACCCAAAAAAATCCTGTTAAAAATCCAAATAAATCCCATTAAAATCACACTAAAATCCCTAAAAAATCTCATTTTAAAAAACCCCAAAATCCTGGGAAAAAACCCAAAAATTTCACAAAAAACCCCTGAAAAATTCCATAAAAATTCTACTAAAAAAACCCAAAAAAATCTCATTAAAAAGAGCCCAAGATCTCCTGGTTGGTCAGGTGGATCAGCAAAATTGAGATCCAGAGGCGAAGGAATCTGGGGAGAAAAACAGAAAAATTGGGAAAAATGAGGAGGAGGAGAAAAGCAAAAAAAAATCCGGTGAGAAACGCAAAAAATTGGGCGAAAAAACACCAAAATTCGGCCGAGAAACGGCGAAAAAACTCCGAAATTTTGCTGAAAAATACAAAAAAATCACATTAAAATTGCAATGGAAAATGTCAGGAATTTTGGTGAAAAAAATCCAAAAATTGTGCTGAAAAAATCCCCAAAACTGTGGTAAAATGCCATTAAAAAATCCCCAAAAAAATCTCGTTAAAATTTACTGAAAAATCCCCAAAAAATCCTGTTAAAATCCCACTAAAAAACCCTAAAAAAAAACCCCAAAATCCCGGTTAAAAACCCAAAAAATTCTGCTAAAAAACCCAAAAAAATCCCAATAAAATCCCTAAAAAATCCCATTTGAAAAAACCCCAAAATCCTGGGAAAAAACCAAAAAAATTCCAAAAAAAATACCTGAAAAATTCCATTAAAATTCTACTAAAAAAACCCAAAGAATTGTGTCAAAATCTCATTGCAATTCCATTGAAAATCGCCCGAAAATCTCATTTTTAAAACAACCAAAATCAGAGAAAAAAAAACCCAAAAAAATCCTGTTAAAAATCCAAATAAATCCCATTAAAATCACACTAAAATCCCTAAAAAAATCTCATTTTAAAAAACCCCAAAATCCTGGGAAAAAAAACCAAAAATTTCACAAAAAACCCCTGAAAAATTCCATAAAAATTCTACTAAAAAAACCCAAAAAAATCTCATTAAAAAGAGCCCAAGATCTCCTGGTTGGTCAGGTGGATCACCAAAATTGAGATCCAGAGGCGAAGGAATCTGGGGAGAAAAAAAGGAAATTTGGGAAAAATGAGGAGGAGGAGAAAAGCAAAAAAAATCCGGCGAGAAACGCAAAAAATTGGGCGAAAAAACACCAAAATTCGGCCGAGAAACGGCGAAAAAAGTCCGAAATTTTGCTGAAAAATGAGAAATAATTGCATGAAAATTGCAATGGAAAAGGTCAGGAATTTTGGGGAAAAAAAACCAAAATTTTGCTGAAAAATATTAAAAAATTGCATTAAATTCACACTAGAAAAGGTCAGGAATTTTGGTGAAAAAAATCCGAAATTTTGCTGAAAAATACAAAAAAATTGCATTAAAATTGCAATGGAAAAGGTCAGAAATTTTGCTGAAAAAAATCCAAAATTTTGCTGAAAAATACAAAAAAATCGCATGGAAATTGCAATGGAAAAGGTCAGGAATTTTGCTGAAAAAAACTCCAAAATTTTGCTGAAAAATACAAAAAAATTGCATTAAATTCACACTAGAAAAGGTCGGGAATTTTGGTGAAAAAAACCCAAAAATTGTGGTAAAATGCCATTAAAAAATAAAAAAAAATCTCGTTAAAATTTACTGAATTTTGCTAAAAAGAAGCGAAAAATCACCAAAAAATGGCAAAAAATCACCAAAAAATGGCAAAAAATCACCAAAAAAAGGCAGATTTTGGGCAAACCAAGGCTGATTTTGAGGCAAAATTGGGGAATTTTCGGAGAAAATGGGGAAAAAATGGGGAAAATGGGGAAAAATGGAGAAGAATTGGGAAAAAAATGGGGAAAAATTGGGAAAAAAATGGGGAAAAATTGGGAAAAATGTGGGAAATTTTGGGAAAAAATGGGGAAAAATTCAGGGAAAATTGGGGAATTTTGGGAGAAAATTGGGAAAAATGGGGAAAAGAATGAAGAATAAATGGGAAAAATGGGGAATTTTGGGGGAAAATTGGAGAATTTTGGGGAAAAATGGAGAATTTTTGGGAAAAATTGGGAAATTTTGGGGGAAAATTGGGGAATTTTGGGAAACCATGAGGGAAAAAGGGCAAAAAGTGGAAATTTTGGGGAAAATGATGAGAAAGTGGCAAGAAATGGGAAAAGTGTGGCAAAAATGTGGGGAATTTTGGGAAAAATGCAAATCCTAGGAAAAACGTGAGAAAAATTGGGGAAAGATTGGGAAAAAATGGGGAAAATGTAAATTTCGCTAAGAAAATAGGAAAGCTTGGGGAAAAAATGGGGAATTTTGGGGAAAAATGGGGAAAATTGGGAAAAAATGGGGAGAAATTGGTAAAAATGTGGGAAATTTTGGGAAGAAATGGGGAAAAATTCAGGGAAAATTGGGGAATTTTGGGAGAAAATGGCGAAAAAATGGGGGAAAAAGGGGAAAAGAATGGAGAATGGGAAAAAAAAAGGGAATTTTGGGAAAAGCACAAAATATTGGGAAAACCGTGGGAAATCTTGGACCAAAACGGTGGAAAATTACCAAAATTCGTGGAAAATAACAAAAGTTTGGTGGAAAATCACTGAGAAATGGTGGAAAATCCCAAAAAGTGGCAGAAATTCACAAAGAAATGGCAAAAAATCACCGAAAAATGGCAAAATTTTGCCCAAAAAATGGCGGAAAATCACCAAAAAATGGTGGAAAATCACAAAGAAATGGTGGAAAATCACAAAAAAAGGTGGAAAATCACAAAAAGAGGCAGAAATTCACTAAGAAATGGCAAAAAATCACCGGAAAATGGCAAATTTTTGCCCAAAAAATGGCGGAAAATCACCGAAAAATGTCAAAATTTTGCTTAAAAAAAGAGGATTTTGGGCAAACCAAGGCCGATTTTGACGCGGGTTTTTTTGGTTTTGAGCCCAAATTTTGGATTCCTTACCCTGCCAAAACTTGTGGAAAATGACAAAAATTTGGTGGAAAATCACTGAAAAAGGGTGGAAAATCACCAAAAAATGGTGGAAAAATCAGAAAAAATGGCTGAAATTCACTAAGAAATGGCAAAAAATCACCGAAAAATGGCAGAATTTTGCCAAAAAATGGCGGAAAATCACAAAAAAATGGTGGAAAATCACCAAAAAATGGCGGAAAATCCCAAAAAGAGGCAGAAATTCACTAAGAATTGGCAAAAAATCACTGAAAAATGGCAGAATTTTGCCAAAAAAATAGCGGAAAATCACCAAAAAATGGTGGAAAATCACAAAAAGAGGCAGAAATTCACTAAGAAATGGCAAAAAATCACCGGAAAATGGCAAAATTTTGCCCAAAAAATGGCGGAAAATCGCCAAAAACGGAGGAAGGGCTCAGAAAAAATGCACAGTTTCAAAAAAAACGGCGGAAAGTCACCAAAAATGGCAGAAAATCACCGAAAAATGGCAGAATTTTGCTAAAAAATGGCAGAAAATCACCAAAAAATGGCGGAAAATCGCCAAAAAAAGGCAGATTTTGGGCAAACCAAGGCCGATTTGGACGCGGTTTTTTTTCGTTCTGACCCCAAATTTTTGTGTGAAAGACCGAAATTTCATTTTCTTACCCTGCCAGGGGTCCAAAGGCACATCCAACATAGGCATAGTCACCTCCAGCTCGGCATAGCACAGAAATTGGGGAAAATTGGGGAAATTTGGGGAAAAATTTGGGGAAAAATTGAGAAATTTGGGGAGAAATTGGGGAATTTTGGGAGAAAATGGAGAAAAATTCGGGGAAAATTGGGGAATTTTGGGAGAAAATGGGGAGAAAATGGAGGAAATGGGGAAAAGAATCGAGAATAAATGGGAAAAAATAGGGAATTTTGGGGAAAACACAAAATATTGGGAAAACCGTGGGAAATCTTGGACCAAAACGGTGGAAAATTACCAAAATTCGTGGAAAATCACTGAGAAATGATGGAAAAAAATGAAAAATGGTGGAAAATCACCAAAAATGGTGGGAAAATCAGAAAAAATGGCAGAAATTCCCAAAAACATGGCAAAAAAATCACCGAAAAATGGCAAAATGTTGCTAAAAAATGGCGGAAAATCGCCAAAAAAAGGCAGATTTTGGGCAAACCAAGGCCGATTTGGACGCGGTTTTTTTCGTTCTGACCCCAAATTTTTGTGTGAAAGACCGAAATTTCATTTTCTTACCCTGCCAGGGGTCCGAAGGCGTATCCCACGTAGGCGTAGTCGCCGCCGGGGCGGGGCAGGGCCACGCCCAGCTCGGCATAGCACAAAGCTCCCACGGCAGTGACAGCTCCGGACAGAGCCCAGACCAGCAGGGCAGGGCCCACGGCCCCCGAGTGAGCCAGGACACCCCGAGGGGCCACGAAAATTCCGGATCCTATGATATTTCCTGAAAAAAGAAAAAAAAAATGAGGTTTTTAGCAAAAAATTTGGAGTTTTTAGCAAAAAATTCGGAGATTTTAGGTGAAAATTTGAGGTTTCTAGGAGGAAAAATGAAGTTTTTAGGAGGAAAAATGGAGTTTTTAGGAGGAAAAATGTGAATTTTCCTGGAGAAAATGGAATTTTTAGTGAAAAAATTAAGATTTTAGCAAAAAATTTGAAGTTTTTGGCCAAAAAAATGGAGTTTCTAGGTGAAAATTTGAGGTTTCTAGGAGGAAAAAATTGAGTTTTTCGGAGGAAAAATGTGAATTTCCCTGGAGAAAACGGAATTTTTAGCTAGAAAATTGAGATTTTAGCAAAAAATGTGACTTTTTGGCAGAAAAATGAGGTTTTTAGGAGAAAGAATGGAGTTTTTGTGGGGAAAAGTGTGACTTTTAGGAGGAGAGTTTGCTGTGATGTGAAGCTCTTGGAGCTGGGGATGGTTCCTGGAAAAAATGGAATTTTTAGTTTAAAAAATGGAGATTTTAGCAAAAAAAATGGAATTTTTAGTTTAAAAATGGAGATTTTAGCCCAAAAAATGGAGTTTTTAGGAGAAAAAAAGTGAATTTTTGGGAGAATTTTGGGGAGCCCAGAGCAGCAGGGCAGGGCCCACGGCCCCCGAGTGAGCCAGGACACCCCGAGGGGCCACGAAAATTCCGGATCCTATGATATTTCCTGAAAAAAGAAAAAAAAAATGAGGTTTTTAGCAAAAAATTTGGAGTTTTTAGGCGAAAATTTGGCTTTTTTAGCCAAAAAAATGGAGTTTTTAGCACAAAAAATGTGATTTTTAGGGGGCAAAATGTGAATTTCGGAGGAATTTTGGGATGGGAAGTCAAGAAGATTCTGTAGCTGGTGATGTTCCTTGAAAAACAGAAAAAAAAGTTGAGATTTTAGCAAAAAATTTGGAGTTTTTAGGCGAAAATTTGAGGTTTTTAGCCAAAAAATGAAATTTCTAGGTGAAAATTTGAGGTTTCTAGGAGGAAAAATGGAGCTTTTAGGAGGAAAAAAGTGACTTTTCCTGAAATAAAAGGAATTTCCAGTGAAAAAATTGAGATTTTAGCAAAAAATTTGGAGTTTTTAGGTGAAAATTTGGATTTTTTAGCAAAAAAAATGAAGTTTCTAGGTGAAAATTTGAGGTTTCTAGGAGGAAAAATGAGATTCTTAGGATGAAAAATGTGAATTTTCCAGGAAAAAATGGAATTTTTAGCTAGAAAATTGAGGTTTTAGAAAAAAATTTGAAGTTTTCGGCAGAAAAAATGAAGTTTCTAGGTGAAAATTTGAGGTTTCTAGGAGAAAAAATGGAGTTTTTAGCATAAAAAATGAGATTTTTAGGGGGAAAAATGGAGATCTTAGAAGGAAAAATGTGAGTTTTCCTGAAAAGATGAAATTTTTAGTAAAAAATTCGGAGGTTTTAGGTGAAAATTTGAAGTTTTAGCAAAAAAAATGAAGTTTTTAGGTGAAAAATGGAGTTTTTAGGAGGAAAAATGTGAATTTTCCTAGAGAAAATGGAATTTTTCGTTAGAAAATGAAGTTTCTACCCCAAAAAAATGAGGTTTTTAGCAAAAATTTGAGGTTTCTAGGAGAGAAAATGAGATTTTCAAAGGGAAAAATGTGAATTTTTGGGACAATTTTGGGGTGGGAAGAAGGTTCTCGAATAGATGAAGTTTCCCCCCCAAAAAAAAAGGAATTTTTAGTTAAAAGCAGAAATTTTTAGGAGAAAAAATGGGATTTTTAGTAAAAAACAGAGATTTATAGGAAAAAAGTAGAGATTTTTAGGAAAAAAATGGGGATTTTTAAATGAAAAAAATTGAGGCTTTTTTAGGGAAAAAGGTGGAGATTTTTTAAAGAAAAAATTGGATTTTATTCGGAAAAAATTGAGAGTTTTTAAAGAAAAAAAAAGAGGATTTTTAAGGAAAAAAATTGGGGATTTTGGGGGAAATCCGAGGAAATTTGGGGAGATCTGAGGGGGAAAGATCCCCAGGCGATGAAATTTTGGGATTTGGGGAGAAATTTTGGGATTTCGGGAGAAATTTTGGGGTTGGGAGGGAATTTTTGGGAGGAATTTTGGGATTTTGGGGTCCCCGGGAATTCTGGGAGGGATTTGGGGAGCCCGGGGGAGCTTTAGGGGGGGCCCGGTTCTTATTTTTTTTAGGAAAAAAAACCCAAAAAATTCGGGAAAAACCTCAAAAACTCGGGAAGAAACACAAAAATTCAAAGATTTTGGGGAAATCCTGAAGATTTTGGGATAAATCCCAAAGATTTTAGTGTTTTTTTGCCCAAAATTTCCCGAAATTCCCGAAGTTTTCAAGGGGTCCACGAGGGCCGACGCTGAGGAGGAAAAAAGAGCAAAAAACCTCAAAAATTGAGGGAAAAAACCGAAAAAAATCGGGAAAATCACAAAGATTTGTGGGAAACCTGAAGGTTTTGGGGCAGATCCTAAAGATTTTAGGGTTTTTTCCCCAAAATTTACGGAGATTTTGGGCAAATCCCGAAGTTTTCAGGGGGGTTCCCGAGGGCCGACGCCGAGGACGAAAAAAGAGCAAAAAACCTCAAAAACTGAGGGAAAAAACCCAAAAAATTCGGGAAAATGCTGAAGATTTGTGGGAAACCTGAAGGTTTTGGGGCAGATCCTAAAGATTTTAGGTTTTTTCCCCAAAATTTACAGAGATTTTGGGCAAACCCTGAACTTTTCAGGGGGGTTCCCGAGGGCCGACGCCGAGAAGGAAAAATGAGAGAAAAACCTCAAAACCTGAGGGAAAAACCCCCAAAAAACGGGAAAATCTCGGAGATTTGTGGGAAACCCTAAAGTTTTTGGGGTAAATCTCGAGGATTTGGGGATTTTTTTCCCCAAAATTCCCGGAAAATCCCAAATTTCCAGGGGGGTTCCCGCGGGACGACGCCGAGGCTCAGAAGGTTGGGGGGGGGTTGCGATTTTTTTTTGTATTTTCGTCAATTCTGAGGCGATTTTTTCGGAGATTTCGGAGATTTTGGGGTTCCCGAGGGTCCGGGGATGATCCCCGAGGATTTTGGGAGTTTGGGGAATTTGGGGAAGGGTCCCGGGACCCCCCGAAAAAAATAAAAACTCACCCACGATGATCCCGCAGGCGCTGAGGAGTCCGATCTCCTTCTTCAAGGCCACTCCTCCTCCTCCTTCCTCTTCCTCCTCTTTTTCCCCTTTTTTTTGGGGTTTCTCGCGATTTTTGGGGCCGGAATCCATCGGGAATTCCGGGATTGGGGGGGTTTTTAAAAGTGGGGAAAAAACAGCGGGAAAATCGGGATTTAAAAGGGGGAAAGCGGGGGTTTTAACAAAAGAAAAAGGAAGGGGAAATGGGGGGGAAAGGGATCCCGGGGAAAAAAAAAAATTTGGGGGTTTTTTTGGGGAGGAAAAGAAAGGGGAACCCCCCGGGATTCCTTGGGGGTGACCTTCGGCCTCGCCGGGATAACGGGGACGGACTTTGAGAGGAGGAGGAGGAGGAGGAGGAGGGAAAAGGAGGGAGGGGAAAAAGGGAAAAGAAAAAAAAAAAAAGGGACCCCCGAAGTGCGAGAAATTGCCGAAAATCCGCTCAAAATGGGGCCGGAAATGGAGGGGGAAGCCTAAAATTGAGGGGAAAACCCCCCCAAAGTGATTTTAGGTCACTCAGAGGGAACGGAGCCCCTAAAAGTGATCCCAAAGTGCCCCAAAATGGCTCAAAACGGCTTAAAAGTGAGGTCAGAGCCCCCAAAGTGCCCAAAAATGGCTGGAAATGCTCAAAAAGTGAGGTCAGGACCCTCAAAATGACCTGAACTTCCCCCAAAATCACCTGAAATTCACCCCGGTTTAATCTGGGGAACCCAAAAGTGACCCCAAAGTGCTCCCAAAAAGATCGAAATGCCCTAAAAGTGCCTGAAAAGTGAGTTCAGAACCCTCAAAATCACCTGAAATTCCTCCAAAATCACCTGAAATTCACACGAATTTAATCGAGGGAACACAAAAATGATCCCAAAGGGCCCCGAGTGACCCCAAAGCCCTCAAAAGTGACACCCAGGCCGCTCAAAACTCCTCCAGAAACCCCAAAATCCTCTTAAAATCCCCAGATCGCCTCATAAAATTCCCCAAATCGCCACGCAGACCCCAAAATCTCCTCATAAAATCCCAACATTCCCACATGGACCCCTAAAATCTCCTCATAAAACCCCAAAATCCTCCAAAAGGCCCAAATCCCCTCAGAAAACTCTCAAGTCTCTTCACAGATCCCCCGAATTTCCTCAGAGAAGCCAAAATTCCCTCACAGAACCCCCAAAATCTCCCTAAATTCCCCCAAATCTCCTCACAGAACACCAAATTTCCTCATAAAAATGCCAAAATCTCCTCAGAGTACCTTTAAAACTCCCAAGTCCCCTCAGAAAACTCCCAAATCTCCTCACAGACCTCTCGAATCTCCTCACAGAACCCCAAAATTCACTCACAGAACCCCCAAAATCTCCCTAAATTCCCCCAAATTCCCCTCACAGAACACCAAATTTCCTTATAAAAATGCCAAAATCCCCTCAGAGAACATTTAAAACCCCCAAGTCCCCTCAGAAAAATCACAAGTCTCCTCACAGACGTCTTGAATCTCCTCATAGAGCCCCAAAATTCCCTCACAGAACCCCTAAAATCCCCATAAATTCCCCCAAATCTCCTCACAGAACACCAAATTTCCTCATAAAAACGCCAAAGTCCCCTCAGAAAACCTCAAAATCCTCCTAAAACTCCCAAGTCCCCTCAGAAAACTCCCAAATCTCCTCATAGAACCACAAAATCCACTCACAGAACCCCCAAAATCCCCATAAATTCCCCCAAAACCCCTCACAGAACACCAAATTTCCTCATGAAAACGCCGAGGTCCCCTCATAGAACCTCTAAAACCCCCCAAGTCCCCCCAGAAAATTCACCACAGGCCCGCCCAAATCTCCTCCGGAGCTCTTTCTCTGCCCCCAAATCCCCTCGAACCCCTTCCACCAATGCTTCCCATCCTCCCCGGACTCCGAATTCCTCATTTTTATCCCAAATTCTCTATTTTTTCCCTCAAAATTCCACCCCGCTCCCCCCCCCTTACGGGTTTCCCGCCATTTCTCCTCAGCGCTGGCCCCGCCCCGTCGCGCTCGAGGATGTTCCCGCGCTTTTTCGCGCCTCAGCCGTAGCCACGCCCCTCCATTCGTTTCAATGGAATCCGGGCCACGCCCCCTCCGCCGAAACCACGCCCTCTCCTTGTAGTTAATGCTGTTTGGACCCCGCCCCCCAAAGACCACGCCCCTTGCTTCCTAAAAAGGCAAATCCCCGCCCCAGATCTCAGGCCACGCCCCTTCCATTGCCCATAATGGAGCCCAAACCACGCCCCCCAGCCTTGGCCCCGCCCCCTCCTCCCAGGCCACGCCCCCGCGCCCCGTCCGCGTCCCCCCATCCCCCAGCGCAATTAACGCCCCATTAATTGCCCCCCGTTCGCGTTAATAACTCACTAATTAACCACCCCGGCGGTGATTAGCGGGTTATTAATTAACTCCTTGCGGCCAGGGCTAGTCTTAAAGGGGCCGAGGCGTCTTTTAATTAACCCCTTGTGGTGAGTGAGGGTTTTCATCGGCTCATTTCGCGCTAATTAGCGGCTGCGGTAATTAATAGCTCAATTCGGGGCAGTTTAATAACCAGCCGCATGCAAACTACCGCGCTACTCAACCAGTTATATGCTAATTAACCCCCTCCACACGCTAATTAACACACTAATTAACCCCTCCCCCTTACGAGCAGCCCTCCCCAGCGCTCGCTCTGGCCCATTCCCGCTTTAGTTAGCTAATTAGCCCTTTAATTTTCGTAATTAAGAATTCCTCTTGTAATGAAAGACCGCGGAAAAGCGGCGGCGAAGCCTTTAAGACCAAACCACGCCCACCTCGCATTCCTATTGGTCCGCTCGCCCTTGGTGCCGCCCCTAAGCGCTGATTGGCTGAAGGTTTAAACCCATTTCCGCCCTTTCGCGTGTCTCTATTGGCAGTCACGCCTCTTCCGGTGTAGCGCGCGTTTCTATTGGTTACGCCAGGTCAAGCCCCGCCCCCAGCCAATCGCCGTTAGCAGCCGCTTTGCCGCTTCCGCGAGCTGCCATTGGCCGCCGCTCTTCCCGCCTCCCGGCCTTCCGCTGTTTCTATTGGTCTCTCCCCCTGAGTCCCGCCCTCTTCTTTTCCCATTGGTCCGCTCTGCGTTTTCCCCGCCGTGATTGGTCATCCCCTCCGAGCCTTTCTATTGGCAGCTCCCCCCATCTCTCAGCGTTTCTTTCATCCGATTGGTTAGCGTGGCCTAGTCCCACCCACGAAGCCGCAGGGCGCTCTCTGATTGGCCGCCGCCTCACGGCCCCTCACGGCGCGGGCGGGCGGCCATGGCGGCCATGGCGGCGGCGGCCGGAGGAGCCACGGCCGGAACCGGGGCGGGCCCGGGGGGTCCCGGAGGGGCCGGGGACCCTTCCCCGCCTTACGGCAACGGCTTGGGGGCGGCGGCGGGGCCGGAGGAGGCGGCGCTGGGCGAAGGGGGGAGCCGGGGCCGGGGAGGGAGCGGCCGCGGAGGGGCCGGGGGAGGGTCGGGAGGGGCGGCGGGGGGAAGCGGGGCCGGGGCCGGAGCCGCCGCCGCTGCCGCTGCCGCCGCCGCCGCCGCCTCAGCGCCGGGGCCGCCTCACGAAGCCGCTGCCGAGGAGCTGGAGGAGGAAGCGGGGCTGGGGGAAGGCGAGGCGGGAGAAGCCGCCATCGAGGACCCGGTGAGTGCGGGAGGGAAGGAGGGAGGGGCGGCGGGAAAAAGGCGGGAAGCTGAGGGGGGGATCCGGAGGGAAAAAAGTGGGAATTTGTGAGGGAAAAGTGGGGAAAAAGTGGGGATTTGTGAGGGAAAAGTGGGGGAAAAGTGGGGATTTGTGAGGGAAAAGTGGGGATTTGTGAGGGAAAAGTGGGAATTTGTGAGGGAAGAGTGGGGGAAAAGTGGGGATTTGTGAGGGAAAAGTGGGGGAAAAGTGGGGATTTGTGAGGGAAAAGTGGGGATTTGAGAGGGAAAAGTGGGGGAAAAGTGGGGATTTGTGAGGGAAAAGTGGGGGAAAAGTGGGGATTTGTGAGGGAAAAGTGGGGATTTGTGAGGGAAAAGTGGGGATTTGTGAGGGAAAAGTGGGGGAAAAGTGGGGACTTGTGAGGGAAAAGTGGGGATTTGTGAGGGAAACGTGGGGATTTGTGAGGGAAAAGTGAGGATTTGTGAGGAAAAAGTGGGGGAAAAGTGGGGACTTGTGAGGGAAAAGTGGGGATTTGTGAGGGAAAAGTGGGGATTTGTGAGGGAAACGTGGGGATTTGTGAGGGAAAAGTGAGGATTTGTGAGGAAAAAGTGGGGATTTGTGAGGGAAAAGTGGGGGAAAAGTGGGGATTTGTGAGGGAAAAGTGAGGATTTGTGAGGAAAAAGTGGGGATTTGTGAGGGAAAAGTGGGGGAAAAGTGGGGATTTGTGAGGGAAAAGTGGGGGAAAAGTGGGGATTTGTGAGGGAAAAGTGGGGATTTGTGAGGGAAGAGTGGGGATTTGTGAGGGAAAAGTGGGGATTTGTGAGGGAAAAGTGGGGGAAAAGTGGGGACTTGTGAGGGAAAAGTGGGGATTTGTAAGGAAAAAGTGGGGATTTGAGGGGAAAAAGTGGGAATTTCCGGGGGGAAGTGGGGAAAAAGTGGGGATTTGTGAGGGAAAAGTGGGAATTCCCGGGGAAAAGGTGGGAAAAGTTGGGATTTGTGGGGAAAAAGTGCGAATTTTGAGGGAAAAAAGTGGAAATTTCAAGGATAAAAGGGGAATTTGTGGGGGAAAAATGGGAATCTGTCGGGAAAAGTCGGGATTTGTGGAGAGAAAGTGGAAATTTGAGGGGAAAAAAGTGGGAATTTGAGGGGAAAAAGTGGGGATTTGTGGAGAAAAGTGGAAATTTCAAGGATAAAAGTGGGAATTTGAGGGATAAAAGTGGGAATTTGTGGGGAAAAAGTGGGAATTTGTGGGCAATTTTGGGTTTTTTTTCTCCAAGTTTTGGGGTTTTTTGGGATCCTGGGGTGGAATTTGGGATTCTCGGGCAGAAATTTTGGATTTTTTTTGTTTTTTTTTGCCCGCAGGATCTATATTATGATGTATTTAATTCGAGCCTCCACTGTTTTTCCTCGAATTTTTTCCAATTTTTCTCAATTTTTTTTAGTTTTTTCCTCTGATTTTTGGGTTATTTGGGATTCTCGGGAGGAATTTTGGATTTTCTTGGGTGAAAATTTGGATTTTTTGGCCGCAGGACTTAAATTCGGCTCTTTTTAATCCGAATTTCCGCCATTTTTCCTCGGATTTTTTGCGCTTTTTTCTCAATTTTAGGGGTTTTTTTCTTGGATTTTTGGTTTTTTTGGGATTCTGGGGTAGAAATTTTGGATTTTTTGGTGTTTTTTTTTAGGAGCTGGAGGCCATCAAGGCCCGGGTGAGGGAGATGGAGGAGGAGGCGGAAAAGCTCAAAGAGCTCCAGAACGAAGTGGAGAAACAGATGAACATGAGTCCTCCCCCGGGCAACGGTGAGTGGGCAAAAAAACACCAAAATCACCCCAAAAAAATCCCCAAAATCGCCCCAAAAAATCCCCAAAATCACCCCAAAAAATCCCCAAAATCACCCCAAAAAATCCCCAAAATCACCCCAAAAAATCCCAAAAATCACCCCAAAAAATCCCCAAAATCACCCCAAAAAATCCCCAAAATCACCCCAAAAATCGCCACAGGAAAATACAAAAATCGCCCCAAAATTGCCATGAAAATAGTGAAAATAGGCCCCAAAAATCGCCCCGAAAAACCCAAAAATTGCCACGAAAACCGTGAAAATTGACCCAAAAACTGCCCTGAAAATTGTCCTGAGAAACCACAAAAATCACGACAAAAATCGCCCCAAAAACCTTGAAAATTGACTCAAAAATTGCCCCAAAAATTGTTCTGAAAAACATCAAAAATTGCCACAAAAAATGCCCTGGAAACTGTGAAAATTGCCCCCAAAAAAACCCAAGAATTGCCCCAAAGAAACCCAAGAATGGCCCCAAAAATTGCTACAAAAATCGTCAAAAATCGTCACGAAAAACCATAAAAATTGTCACAAAAATTCATGGAAATTGCCCCAAAATTCTCTGTGAAAATTGCCTTGAAAAGCCCCAAAAATTGCCCAGAAAAACCCCAAGAATTGCCCCAAAATTGCCCTGAAATTTGCCCTGAAAAAGCTGAAAAATAGCCACTCAAGTTGACCTAAAAAACCCCAAAAATCGCCACATAAAACCTAAAAATGGCCACAAAAATTCCCCCGAAAATTGCTCCAAAGACCCTGAAAATCGCCCCAAAAATTGTCCAGAAAATTGTCCCGAAATCCACAAAAATTATCACAAAAAGCACCACGAGAAAACCCAAAAATTGCCACAAAAATGATGAAAATCGCCCTGAAAATTGCCCTGAAAATCGTGAAAATTGACAGGAAAATTGTCTTGAAAAACCCCGAAAATCGCCCCAAAACTGCCCCAAAAATGGCCCAAAAACGGTGAAAATCGTCCCGAAAATCGCCCCAAAAAACCCCAAAAATTGCCCCGAAAAAACCAAAAATTGCTGCAAAAATCACCCCAAAAATAATCCCAAAAAGAGTGAAAATTGCCCCAAAAATCGCCCTGAATAAGCCCAAAAATCACCACAAAAATAGCCCTAAAAACCACAAAAATTACCCCAAAAATAGCTCTGAAAAAACCAAAAATCACCCCAAAAATTGCCCTGAAAAACTCCAAAAATTACTCCCGAATTTTTCCCAAAAAATCACAATTTTGGCCCCAAAATTTGCCCTTTTTGACTTCCGAAAATCCTCAATTTTCCCTCCCAAAATCCTCATTTTTACACGAAATTTTCCTTTTTTACCTCCCAAAATCCTCATTTTTCTGCTAAAAATCCCAATTTTTTCCCCCAAATCCCCGAATTTCCCAAAAATCCCCAAATTTTTCCAAAAATTCTCATTTTTATGCCAAAAATTCCTTTTTTCCCTCCCCAAATCTTCATTTTTATGCTAAAATTTTCCTTTTTTTCTTCCAAAAATCCTCATTTTTGTGTTAAAAATCCCAAGTTTTTTCCCAAAAATCTCCGGATTTTCCCCAAAATCTCCAAATTTTCCCCAAAAATCCCCAAATTTCTCCCAAAAATTCTCATTTTTATGCTGAAATTTCCCTTTATTGCTTCCAAAATGTTTCATTTTTGTGCTAAAAATCCCATTTTTTTTCCCAAAAATCCCCGAATTTTCCCCAAAATCTCCAAATTTTCCCCAAAAATCCCCAAATTTTCCCAAAAATCGCTGAATTTAACCCAAAATTTCCTTTTTTTCAGCCGGCCCGGTGATCATGTCCCTGGAGGAGAAAATGGAGGCTGACGCTCGCTCCATCTACGTGGGAAACGTGAGGAAAAAATACACAAAAAATAGCCCAAAAATGGGAAAAAATGGGAAAAAATACCGCAAAAAATGGGAAAAATATCCCCAAAAAATGGGAAAAAATGGGGAAAAAATACACAAAAAAATGGGAAAAATATCCCAAAAAATGGGAAAAATACCCCCAAAAATGAGAAAAATACCCCAAAAAATGGGAAAAATATTCCAAAAAAGGGGAAAAAATTGGGAAAAAATATCTCCAAAAAATGGGAAAAATATCGCAAAAATTGGGAAAAAATTGGGAAAAAATACCCCAAAAAATGGGAAAAAATATCTCCAAAAAAAGGGAGAAAAATGGGAAAAAATATCCCAAAAAATGGGAAAAAATTGGGAAAAAATATCCCAAAAAATGAGGAAAAATTGGGAAAAAATACCCCAAAAAATGGGAAAAATAGCTCCAAAAAATGGGAAAAATATCCCCAAAAATTGGGAAAAAATATCCCAAAAAATGGGAAAAAATTGAGAAAAAATGGGGAAAAAATACCCCCCAAAATGGGAAAAAATATCCCCAAAAAATGGGAAAAATATCCCAAAAAATGGGAAAAAATTTGGAAAAAATTGGGAGAAAATACCCCAAAAATGGGAAAAATATCCCCAAAAAAAGGGAAAAAATACCCCAAAAAATGGGAAAAAATTGGGAGAAAATTGGGAAAAAATACCCCAAAAAATGGGAAAAAATTGGGAAAATATATCCCAAAAAATGGGAAAAAATATCCCAAAAAATGGGAAAAATATCCCAAAAAATGGGAAAAATATCCCAAAAAATGGGGAAAAATATCCCAAAAAATGGGAAAAAATTAAGAATTTGGGGCTTGGGAAATTGGGAAGAATGGGGGAAAATTATGAGGAAAAAAGGGAAGAAAATTGGGGGAAAATATCCCAAAAATTGGGAATTTGGGGAAAAAAAAATTACAAAAATAACACAGAAAACTTTAAAAAATTCAGAAAAAATCTAAAAAAAAATCTAAAAAAATCTAAAAAAAATCTAAAAAAAAAAAATTCTGTAGAGAATTGTGAAAAATCTGAAAAATCAAAAAAATTCCTTAAAAATGCACACAAAATCTGAGAGAAATAAAAACAAAATTCTGACAAAAATCTCCCAAAAAATCCAAAAAAGTCCCTGAGAAATAAAAAAAAAAATCTTCCGAAAAAATGCGAAAAATTGGGAGAGAAATTAAAAAAAAAAATTAAAAAACTAAAAAAATTCTGAAAAAAAATTCCCAGAAAATTTAAAAAAAAATTTAAAAGAAAATTCTGAAAATTTGTGAAGTTTTGGGAATATTTTCAGAATATTTTGGGGTAATTTGTGGTGATTTTTAATTAATTTTCTGGTAGATTACGGCGCCGTTTCCCAAAAATCCTCAGAAAATCCTGAAAAAATCTGAAAAAAAAATTTTAAAAACTCCCCAAAATTTTTTTTAAAGTCTTAATAAAATAAAATAAAAAAAATCTGAAAAACTTCCCAAAAAATTCCGGAAATAGCTGGAAAAAAATGAAAAAAAATCCTCCAAAAAATGAAAAATGTGCGAAAAATCTGAAAAAAAATCAAAAAATGTTCTGAGAAAAACCTGAAAAAAATCTGCAAAAAATATTTAAAAAAAAATTAAAAATTTCCTGAAAAGCTACAAAAAACCTGAAAAAAATTGGGGAAAAAAACCAACAAAAAATGTGAAAAAAATGGAAAAAAAAATTTAAAAAATTGGAAAAAATACCTGAAAAAAAATTTAAAAAAATTCTGAAAAAATCCCGAAAAATTCCCGAAAAATTCCTCCAAATTTCCCAAACTTTTAGGAATATTTTCAGAATATTTTGGGGTAATTTGTGGTGATTTTTAATTACTTTTCGGGTGGATTACGGCGCCACGGCCGAGGAGCTACAGGTGCATTTCCACCAAAAACACCCCAAAAATTGGAAAAAAATCCCCAAAAATTCAAAAAAATCCTGAAAAAAAGGGAAAAAATGTGAAAAAAAAAGTTCTTAAAGAATTCAAAATAAATCTGAAAAAATCGGAAAAAAGATCCTGGAAAAAACCAGCAAAATATAAAAAAAAAATTGAAAAAAATTTGAAAAAATTCGGGAAAAAAATCCAAAGACATTTCCGAAAAATTCCAAAAAACTCGCGAAAAAAAATCTAAAAATAGCTGAAAAAAGTTCCAAAGAAATAATGAAAAAATCTGGAAAAAAAATCCTGAAAATAAACTCAAAACGTCAAAAAAAAAAAAAATCGGAAAAAAATCAAAATAATGAAAAATTGTGCAAAAATTCTGGAAAAAATCCTAAAAAATCTGAAAAAAGCCCTGAGAGAAAATTAGAAAAAAACTCAAAAATATTTTAAAAAAAATAGAAAAAAACCCCAGAAAGAAGTCTGAAAAAATTGGAAAAAAAATTGGAAGAAAAATTTTAAAAATTCAAAAAAATTTGGAAAAATAATTGGAAAAAAATCCCGAAAAATCCAAAAAAATTCTCAGAAATTCCCAAACACTTTAGGAATGTTTTCTGATTATTTGGGACTAATTGATGCTAATTTTTAATTAATTTCCAGGTGGATTACGGCGCCACGGCCGAGGAGCTGGAGGCTCATTTCCACCAAAAACACCCCAAAAAATTGGAAAAAAATTCCAAAAAATTCTGAAAAAAATCCCAAAAAATTCTCAAAAATTCCCAAACACTTTAGCAATGTTTTATGAATATTTCGGACTAATTGATGCTAATTTTTAATTAATTTCCAGGTGGATTACGGCGCCACGGCCGAGGAGCTGGAGGCTCATTTCCCAAAAAAACCTTAAAAACACCCCCAAAAAAATTTTTAAAAACCCCAAAAATATTCTGAAAAAAACCCAAAAAAAATCTGAAAAAGATCTGAAAAATCTCCAAAAAATTTTTTAAAAAGAGGCAAAAAGTAGGGGAAAAATTAAAAGAAAATTCTGAAAAAAATTCCAAAAAATCAGAAAAAAATTCCAAAAAAATTTGGAAAAAAATCCCGAAAAATCCAAAAAAATTCTCAAAAATTCCCGAATGTTTTAGGAATGTTTTATGAATATTTCAGACTAATTGATGCTAATTTTTAATTAATTTGCAGGTGGATTACGGCGCCACGGCCGAGGAGCTGGAGGCTCACTTCCACGGCTGCGGCTCCGTCAATCGCGTCACAATTCTCTGCGACAAATACAGCGGCCACCCCAAGGGGTACGCCCCCTTTTGTGCTAATTAACCCCGCTAATTAATGCTCATTAACCTGTTTATTTATGCTAATGAACGTGGTTATTCCTATGGCAAAGTGTGGTAATTAATATCGGCGTTTATGGGAATTAATACGAAAAATTTGTGCTGATTAATATCAGAAATTTGTGCTGAGTAGTGCAAAAATTTGTGGTGATTGGCTTGAAAATTTTATGCTAATTTATGCTAATTAACATGCCTAGTTAGGCTAATTAACGTCCTAATTAATATAGTGATTTATGCTAATTGACGTGCGAATTTATCAGAATTTATTTGAGCATTAATGGTAATTAATATAAAAATTTATGGGAACTGATATGAGAAATTTATGGTAATTAACATGAAAAATTTGTGCTCATTTATGCTAATTAACATGCCTAGTTAGACTAATTAACGTCCTAATTAATATAGTGATTTATGCTAATTGACGTGCGAATTTATCAGAATTTATTTGAGCATTAATGGTAATTAATATAAAAAATTTATGGGAATTGATATGAGAAATTTATGGTAATTAGCATGAAAAATTTGTGCTGATTGGCATAAAAAATTATGCTAATTTATGCTAATTAACGCGCCTAGTTAGGCTAATTAATGTCCTAATTAATATAGTGATTTATGCTAATTGATGTGCGAATTTATCAGAATTTATTTGAGCATTAATGGTAATTAATATAAAAATTTATGGGAACTGATATGAGAAATTTATGGTAATTAACATGAAAAATTTGTGCTCATTTATGCTAATTAACACGCCTAGTTAGACTAATTAACGTCTTAATTAATATAGCGGTTTATGTTAATTGAAGTGTTAATTTATCAGAATTTATTTGAGCATTAATGGTAATTAGTATAAAGAATTTATGGGAACTGATATGAAAAATTAACGGTAATTAACGTGAAAAATTTGTGCTGATTGGCCTAAAAAGTTATGCTAATTTATGCTAATTAACGTGCCTAGTTAGGCTAATTAATGTCCTAATTAATATAGTGATTTATGCTAATTGATACATGAATTTATAATAGTTTATTTGACCATTAATGGTAATTAATACAAAAAAATTATGGCAATTGATATGAAAAATTAATGGCAATTAACATGAAAAATTTGTGCTGATTGGCATGAAAAATTTATGCTGATTTGTGCTAATTAACGCGCCTAGTTAGGCTAATTAATGTCCTAATTAATATCGTGGTTTATGCTAATTAATGTGCTAATTTATTATAATTTATTTGACCATTAATGGTAATTAATATAAAAAATTTATGGGAACTGATAAGAAAAATTAACGGTAATTAACATGAAGAATTTGTGGTGATTATTACAAAAAATTTATGATAATTAATAAGACCATTTATGGTAATTAGTCGGAGAAATTTGTGGTAATTAATGTGAGAAATTTGCGGTGATTAATAAGAAAACTTGTGGTGATTAATAGGAAATATTTGTGGTGATTAATAGGAGAAATTAGTGGTGATTAATAGGAGAAATTAGTGGTGATTAATTAGAAAAATTAGTGGTGATTAATAGGGGTAATTAGTGGTGATTAATAGGAGAAATTAGTGGTGATTAATAGGAGAAATTAGTGGTGATTAATTAGAAAAATTAGTGGTGATTAACGTGAGAAATTAGGGTAATTAATAGGAGCATTTGTGGTAATTAATATAAAACACTAGGGTAATTAATAGGTTCGTTTATGGTAATTAATGGGACTTTTTATGGTAATTAATTGGACCATTTATGGTAATTAATAGGTTTATTTTTGGTAATTAATTGGACTCTTTATGGTAATTAATTGGACCATTTACGATAATTGATAGGACCACTTAAAGTAATTAAAATGATCATTAACGGTGATTAATATGAAAAGTTTTCGCTCATTAAAAGGAAAATTCTGCTGATTAAGAGACTAATTTAGGCTAATTAATGTGAAAAATTATTGGTTTCTAAAATGCTAAATTACACTAATTAATATAAAAGATTTATGGCAATTAACGCAAATAATTAATGGTGATTAATAGAAAAGTTTATTCTTGTTAATATTAAAAATTACGGTGATCAATATGAAAAAATTTCGCTGATTAATACGAAAAATTTATGGTAGTTGATGTGAGAAATTAATTGTAATTAGCGAGAGAAATTAATGCTAATTTACTTGAAAATTATGCTGAATTTATGCTAATTTTATGCTAATTAATGTGAATGTTTCTGAGATGAAATTGGAAGGAATTTTGGGGTAACTTTTGTGTTTTTTGGGTGCGGCCGAAGCTTCGCTTACATCGAATTCTCCTTATAATATCCGAATTTATGCTGATTAGTATGCAAATTTTTGCTATTTTTTTAATGCTAATTTATGCTAATTTTAATGCTAATTTTTGATATGAAATGGAAAGGAATTTTGGGGGAACTTTTGTGTTTTTTGGGTGCGGCCGAAGCTTGGCTCACATCGAATTCTCCTTTTAATATCCAAATTTATTCTAAATAATATCCAAATTTCTCCGAATTAACATGGAAATTCATGCCAATTAATGTGCTAATTTATGCTAATTAATATGAAAATTTTTGATATGAAATGGAAAGGAATTTTGGGGTAACTTTTGTGTTTTTTGGGTGCGGCCGAAGCTTCGCTTACATCAAAATTTTCCGATTAACAGCCAAATTAACACGAAAATTTGTGCTGATTGATATGCAAATTTATGCTAATGATGATACTGGTTTGCAATGTGAAATTGGAGAGAATTTTGGGGTAACTTTTGTGGTTTTTGGGTGCGGCCAAAGCTTCGCTCACATCGAATTCTCCTTTTAAAATCTGAATTTGTGCCGATTAGTATGGAAATTTATGCTAATTACTATGCAAAATTATGCTAATTGAGTCAGGAATTTTTGATATGAAATGGAAAGGAATTTTGGGCTAATTTTTGTGTTTTTTGGGTGCGGCCGAAGCTTCGCTCACATCGAATTCTCCAATATTAACATCAAAACACCGTCTAAACAGCATGCAAATTTTTTCTAGTTTTTATGCTAATTTATGCTAATTTTAATGCTAATTTCTGAGATGAAATTGGAGGGAATTTTGGGGTAACTTTGGTGTTTTTTGGGTGTGGCCGAAGCTTCGCTCACGTCGAATTCTCCTTTTATATCCGAATTTATTCTAAATAATACCCAAATTTCTGCAAATTAACAAGGAAACTTCTGCTAATTAATGTGCTAATTTATGCTAATTAATATGAAAATTTTTGAGATGGAATTGGAGGGAATTTTGGGGTAACTTTTGTGTTTTTTGGGTGCGGCCGAAGCTTCGCTCACATCGAATTCTCCTTTTATATCCGAATTTATGCCGATTAATATGCAAACTTATGCTAATTACTATGCAAAATTATGCTAATTTTAATGCTAATTTCTGAGATGAAATTGGAGGGAATTTTGGGGTAACTCTTGTGTTTTTTGGGTGCGGCCGAAGCTTCGCTTACATCGAATTCTCGGACAAGGAATCTGTGCGGACGTCGATGGCGCTCGACGAGTCCTTGTTCCGCGGCAGGCAGATCAAGGTGAGAAAATTTTCATCAATTTGAATCTTTTTCCCCAAAATTCCTGAATTTCCCTGATTTTCCCAAATTTTTCCCGAAATTTCCACAATTTTCCCCAACTTTTTTGCATTTTTTTGCGATTTTTTCTGATTTTTTTCCTTATTTTTGGCGATTTTTTGGGTGATTTTTTTTCCTTATTTTTTGTCATTTTTCTTCAGTTTTTGTCTATTTTTTCTCAGATATTTTACCCAAAATTTCCATGATTTTTCCTGATTTTTCCTGATTTTTTCCTGATTTTTCCTCATTTCTCCCGATTTTTTTGTGAATTTTTGTGATTTTTTTTCTGATTTTTGGCGATTATTTTCAGATTTTTTTGCAATTTTTGGTGTTTATTCTGACGAGGCAGGCAGATCAAGGTGAGAAAATTTTCATAAATTTGAATCTTTTTCCCCAGAATTCCTGAATTTCCCTGATTTTCCCAAATTTTTCCCGAAATTTCCACCATTTTCCCCAATTTTTCTGCATTTTTTTGCATTTTTTTCTGATTTTTTTCTGATTTTTTTCTGATTTTTTTCCTTATTTTCGGCAATTTTTTCTGATTTTTTTGTGATTATTTTTATATTTTCCCCCAATTTTTATCTATTTTTTCTCAGATATTTTCCCCAAAATTTCTGTGATTTTTCCTGATTTTCCCCAATTTTTTGGTGAATTTTTCTGATTTTTTTCTGATTTTCGGTGACTTTTTTCAGATTTTTTTGCAATTTTTAATGTTTTTTCTGATTAGGCAGGCAGATCAAGCTGAGGGAAATTTTAATAAATTTTAATGATTTTTCCCAAAATTTTCTCTTCTTCCCAAAATTTCCCACATTTTCCCAAAATTTCCACAGTTTTCCCCAATTTTTTTGGATTTTTTTGCGATTTTTTTCTCTTTTTTCCTTATTTTTGGCGATTTTTTTGGTGATTTTTTAATGATTTTTTTTATATTTTCCCCCCATTTTAATCTATTTTTTCTCAGATATTTTCCCCAAAATTTCTGTGATTTTTCCTGATTTTCCCCAATTTTTTTGTCAATTTTTCTGATTTTTTTCTGATTTTCGGTGACTTTTTTCAGATTTCTCCAATTTTTGATGATTTTTTCTGATCAGGCAGGCAGATCAAGCTGAGGGAAATTTTAACAAAATTCACTCATTTTCCCCCAAATTTCCTCTTTTTCCCAAAATTCCATAATTTCCCCTGATTTTTCCCAATTTTTTGGTGAATTTTTACAATTTTTTGGTGAATTTTTACAATTTTTTAGTGAATTTTTACAATTTTTTGGCGAATCTCGGCGTTTTTGCAATTTTCTCGGCGATTTTTGATGATTTTTTTTTGGCGCTTTTTAGTTAATATTTTCTCGGGTATTTTCCCCAAATTTTCCTGAGTTTTCCCCAAAATTTCCTGAAATTTCCGTGACTTTTCCCAAAATTTCCACTTTTTTTTCTGATTTTTTTGTGGCTTTTGGCAATTTTTTAGCGATTTTTGGATGATTTTATTCTAGTTTTGACTTTTTTTTTTTTTCCTGGGTGTGTTCCTTAGAATTTTCTCACTTTTCCATGATTTTTCTCAAAATTTCCATGATTTTTCCTAATTTTTCCCGATTTTTTTCCCCAAATTTTCTGCGATTTTTGGTGATTTTTTGGTCATTTTTTTCCAATTCTTAGCTATTTTTTTCTTGAATATTTTCCCCAAAATTTCCCTGAGTTTTTCCCAAAATTTCCATAATTTTTACCCAAAACTGATTAAGTTAAATTCCATTTTTTCTCTGTTTTTTTCCCCATTTTTAACCCTTTCTCCGCCGTTTTTCCTCCTAAAATTGCCATTTTTTCACCGATTTGTGCCATTTTTTCTCTATTTTTTTCCCTTTTTTCCCAAAATTTCGATTTTTCCTCCCAACACCTCATCCCGAACCCCAAATTTTCCTCATCTTTAACCCTTTCTTTCCCATTTTTAATCTTTCTGTGCCATTTCTGCGCCATTTTTCCACCGATTTTTGCCATTTCTTCACCGATTTTCACCGTTTTTTCACCGTTTTTCCCCAAATTTTCACACTTTTCCCCAAATTCTCCGTTTTTCTCGCTCTCCAGGTGATCCCAAAACAGACGAACTTTTATTAACCCAAATTTTCCTCTAAACTTTCCCATTTTTAACTTTTTCTTGGCCATTTTTTCACCGATTTTTGCCATTTTTTCACCGATTTTCGCCATTTTTTCACCATTTTTCCCCAAATTTTCACATTTTTCCCCAAAATCTCCCATTTTTCTCCCTCCAGGTGATCCCAAAACAGACAAACTTTTCTTAATCCTGAATTTTCCTCTAAACTTCTCCATTTTTAACTTTTTCTTCGCCATTTCTTCACTGATTTTCATCATTTTTTCATCATTTCTCTGCCATTTTTTCACCGATTTTCGCCATTTTTTCACCGATTTTCGCCATTTTTTCACCGTTTTTCCCCAAATTTTCGCCGTTTCTCCCCAAATTTCCTCCAAATTTCTCTTTTCTCCCTCCCCAGGTGATCCCAAAGCAGACGAACCTTTATTAACCCAAATTTTCCTTGAAACATCTGTGTTTTTAACCCTTTCTTTGCCATTTTTTCACCAATTTTTGCCATTTTTTGACCAATTTTCGCCACTTTTTCACCGTTTCTCCCCAAATTTTCACACTTTTCCCCAAATTCTCTGTTTTTTCCCCTCCCCAGGTGATCCCAAAGCAGACAAACTTTCCTTAACCCAAATTTTCCTCTAAACTTCTCCATTTTTAACTTTTTCTTGGCCATTTTTTCACCGATTTTCATCATTTTTTCATCATTTTTCGCCATTTCTTCACCGTTTTTCCCCAAATTTTCACCGTTTCTCCCCAAATTTTGTCAAAATTTCCCATTTTTCCTTCTCCAGGTGATTCCAAAGAGAACAAACTTTCCTTAACCCAAATTTTCCTCTAAATGACTCCATTTTTAACCCTTTCTTCGCCATTTTTTCACTGATTTTCGCCATTTTTTCACCGTTTTTCCCCAAATTTTCACAGATTTCCCCAAAATTTCCCATTTTTCTTCGCCCAGGTGATCCCAAAACTTTTCCTTAACCCTTTCTTTGCCATTGTTCCCTTAATTTCCCCCATCTTTAACCTTTTCTTCGCCATTTTTCTGCCGATTTTCACCATTTTTCCACCAATTTTCCTCATTTTTTCACCATTTTTTCAGCTTTTTTCCCCAAAATTTCTGGTTTTCTCCCCAACAGGTGATCCCGAAGCACATGAACTTCCTTCAAATCTTTTTTTGCCATTTTTAACCCTTTCTTTGCCATTTCTCCACTGTTTCTTCACCGATTTTCGCCATTTTTTTGCCATTTTTTCACCGATTTTCGCCATTTTTTCACCGTTTCTCCCCAAATTTTCACACTTTTCCCCAAATTCTCCGTTTTTCCCCTCCCCAGGTGATCCCGAAGCAAATGAACTTCCCTTAACCCAAATTTTCCCCATTTTTAACCCTTTCTTCACCATTTCTCCGCCATTTTTTCCACCGATTTTTGCCATTTTTTCGCCATTCCTTCACCGATTTTCGCCATTTTTTCACCCTTTCTCCCCAAATTTTCGCCGTTTCTCCCCAAATTTCCTCCAAATTTCTCTCTTCTCGCTCCCCAGGTGATCCCGAAGCAGACGAACCTTTATTGACCCAAATTTTCCTTGAAACATCTGTGTTTTTAACCCTTTCTTTGCCATTTTTTCACCGATTTTCGCCATTTTTTCACCGTTTCTCCCCAAATTTTCACACTTTTCCCCAAATTCTCCGTTTTTCTCGCTCCCCAGGTGATCCCGAAGCGGACGAACCGGCCGGGGATCAGCAGCACGGACCGAGGCTTCCCCCGGGGGCGGTTCCGGGGGCGGGGGGGGGGATACGGCTCCGCCCGCTCGCGCTTCTACAGCGGCTACGCCCGGCCCCGGGGACGCGGATACCGGTGAGATTCGGGGCCAAAAAACGCGATTTTGGGACTCTTAACAGTTCAGGGTCTTCAGGAAAAAATTGGGGATTTTTAGGAAAAAATTTGGGGTTTTTAGAGCGAAATTTGGGGATTTTATGACGAATTTTCGGGGTTTTACGGCAAATTTTCGGTTGTTTTTTGTTCATACCAGTGAGATTCGGGTGAAAAAACACGATTTTGGGTCAGTTGGGAGCCGGGGATTGTTGGGAAAAAATTTGGGATTTTTAGGAAAAAATTTGGAGTTTTTAGAGCGAAATTTGGGGATTTTATGGCAAATTTTGGGGATTTTATCGTGGATTTTTGGCTCATTTGGGGTTCATAGTGGTGAGATTTACGGTGAAAAAAATGAGATTTTGGGACTCTTAACAGTTCAGGGTCTTCAGGAAAAAATTGGGGATTTTTAGGAAAAAATTTGGGGTTTTTAGAGCGAAATTTGGGGATTTTATGACGAATTTTCGGGGTTTTACGGCAAATTTTCGGTTGTTTTTTGTTCATACCAGTGAGATTCGGGGTGAAAAAACACGATTTTGGGTCAGTTGGGAGCCGGGGATTGTTGGGAAAAAATTTGGGATTTTTAGGAAAAAATTTGGAGTTTTTAGAGCGAAATTTGGGGATTTTATGGCAAATTTTGGGGATTTTATCGTGGATTTTTGGCTCATTTGGGGTTCATAGTGGTGAGATTTACGGTGAAAAAAATGAGATTTTGGGACTCTTAACAGCTCAGGGTCTTCAGGAAAAAATTGGGGATTTTTAGGAAAAAATTTGGGGTTTTTAGAGCGAAATTTGGGGATTTTATGGCAAATTTTGGGGATTTTACGGTTAATTTTCGGCTGGTTTTCGGTTCCTATCGGTGAGATTCGGGGCCAAAAACTGAGATTTTGGGGTCTCTGACATTTTGGGATTGTTGGGAAAAAATTTTGGATTTTTAAGAAAAAATTTGGGGTTTTTAGAGCGAAATTTAGGGATTTTATGTCGAATTTTGGGGATTTTACGCTCAATTTTTGGCTGGTTTTGGGTTGGTTTCAGTGAGATTCGGGGCCAAAAAAAGAAATTTTGGGTCATTTGGGAGGTGTGGATTGTTGGAAAAAATTTGGGATCGTTAGCAAAAAATTTGAGATTTTTAGGAAAAAATTTGGAGTTTTTAGAGCGAAATTCGGGGATTTTACAGCAAATTTTGGGAGTTTCGGGGTGGATTTTTGGGTTGGGTTTGGGTTCAGGCTGGAGAGATTTTTGGGGTGAAAATCAGGAATTTTGGGGAATTCTGAGGTTTGGGATCTTTGGGGAAAAAAAAAAAAAAATTGGAGATTTTTCGAGTGAATTTTGGAGTTTTTACGGCGAATTTTTGGGTCTGCGATCGTTGGGTTTGGGGTTTTTTTTAAAAATTATAACATTTCCCCTAAAATTTTAAAATATTTTACGACTTTTTCATTAAAATTTTGGGACATTTTAGGATTTTTTTTGTAAATTTTACGCTATTTTAGGCTTATTCCCCCAAAATTTTGAGGTATTTTAGGATTTTCCCTTGAAATTTTAGGATTTTTCTCTAAAACTTGGTGATTTTTAGGTCTATTCCCCCAAAATTTTGGGATATTTTAAGATTTTTTCCCCTAAACCTTGGAATATTTTATTATTTTTCTCAAAAACTTTTGGATATTTAAGATTTTTCCCCTAAAATTTTAGGATTCGGGGAATTTTTAGGGTTTTTCCCCCCAAAATTTTGGGATATTTTAGGATTTTTCTCTAAAATTTTGGGATATTTTAGGATTCCCCTGAAATTTTGGAATATTTAGGATTTTTCCCTTAAAAATCTAGGATTTTCCATTAAAATTCTGGCATTTTTTAGGATCTTTCTCTTAAAATTTCCACATTTTCCTCTAAAATTTTTAGATATTTTAGGATTTCCTTGAAATTTCAAAAATATTCTTACATTTTATTTCAAAATTTTAGTATTTTTTAGGATTTTTCTCCTAAATTTTCGGGATTTTTTGCACTAAAACTTTGGGATATTTTAGGCATTTTTTAAAAATTAAAGAAATTTCGCTGTTTTTTCCCTAAATTCTCTTTTTTTCCCCCGTTTTTCTCCGCAGGGGCCGATCCCGAGCCACCTCCTGGTACTCTCCGTATTAAAAAAAAAAAAAAAATTTAAAAAAAATTTAAAAAAAAAATTTAAATTTTCCCTTTTCCCCCCCAAAAAAAAAAATTTCCCTTTTTCCCCCCCAAAAAAAAAAAAAAAAAAAAAAAAAAAATTAAATTTCGGGGGAGGGGGGAGGGGCACGCCCGCCCCTCCCCCACCCCTGGCAATTCCCAAAATTCGCATTTTCCCCCCCAAAAAAAAATCCAAAAAAATTCCCAAAAAATTCCCGAAAATTCCCCAAAAAATTCCCGAATATTCCCAAAAAAAATTCCCGAAAATTCCCAAAAAAACTCCCAAAAATTCCCCAAAAAATTCCCGAAAATTCCCCAAAAATTCCCAAAAAATTCCCCAAAAAAAAAATTCCCAAAAATTCCGAGTTTGTTTTGCAGGTGGAGCCGGAGACGGAAAAAAAAAAGGCGTCGGGGGAGGGGAAAAAAAAAAAATAAAAAAAAGATTTTTGGGGGAAATTTTGGGGATTTTGGGGAAAAAAAAAAAATAAAAAAATTTGGGGGGGGGAGGGGGAAGGGAAAGGGAGGGGGAGGGGAAAATCTAAAAAAAAAAAATATTGGGGGGAATTAAAAAAAAAAAATAAAATTTAAAAAAAAAAAAAATTCGGTTTGGAGTTTCGGTTTTTTTTTTTTTTTCCCTGAAAATTTTCGTGGATTTGCCCAAAATTTCGTTTTCTTTTCCAAGAATTTTATTTCCGAGGTTTCCGCCCTGAATTTGCGTTTTTTAAACCCAAATTTCGAATTTTTCGCCTCGAAATTTTTCATCTTTTCGACCCAAATTTTTTTTTCACTTTGACCCGAATTTCTTTTGGGTTTTTTTACCCCAAATTCATTTTTTCCTTCAAAAAATTCCCCAATTTTTCCCTCAAAATTCCCCAAATTTTTCCCCTAAATTTCCCCAATTTTTCCCCTAAAATTCCCCAATTTTTCCCTAAAATTGCCCAATTTTCCCCCCAAAATTCCTCAATTTTCCCTCAAAATTCCCCAAATTTTTCCCCCAAAAATCCCAAATTTTCCCCTAAAATTGCCCAATTTTTCCCCCAAAATTCCCCAATTTCTTCCCTTAAAATTCCCCAATTTTTCCCCTAAAATTCTCCACTTCTCCCCCTAAAGTTCCTAATTTTTCCCCGAAATTCCCAAAAATTTCCTTCTTTTTCTCCATTTTTTCCGTCTTTTCCTCATTTTTCCCCAAAATTCCTCATTTCCCCCAAAAAATTCGATTTTTTGGCCCCAAAATTTCTCTTTTTTTTCTCCCAAAAATTCTGATTTTTTTGCCCGAAAATTCCCCCGAGCTCCGCTCCACTTCCGCCTTTCCCCCGCTCAGCCAATCAGCGTCTCTCTTCCCTCCCACGTGACCTCTCCGACCAATCAGCGCCGCTCTTCCACC